>SEYY01019126.1:50000-55000 GCA_009176605.1 Armadillidium nasatum | reverse complement strand
CATCTTTGAAACTTGTATTCACTTGTTTTCACTTGTTTTTTTGAGTGAAAGGAAGAAATAGTTGAAAATTAATTTGTCTTCTGGTACGACGCGCAATTTATCATTGTTATTCTCTTGCCTTTAGTGAAAACTTTTAAAATATTTACCGAAAACAACTTTAAAGTTTAAACTGTGCGAAATGAAAGAGCTTTCAGCGTCTCTTTGTTTAATTTTATTGACTAAATTCCCTTTTCATTTATTTGTTGTTGTTGTTGTTATTATTGTTCTTCTTCTTCTTCTTCTTCTTCTTCTTCTTCTTCTTCTTCTTCTTCTTCTTCTTCTTCTTCTTTTCTTCTTGTTCTTCTTCTTGTTCTTCTTTTTCTTGTTTTCTTGTTCTTCTTCTTTTTGTTCTTGTTCTTGTTCTTCTTGTTCTTGTTCTTGTTCTTGTTCTTGTTCTTGTTCTTGTTCTTCTGTTCTTCTCTGCTCTTCTTCCTCTTCTTAAATTCTTGTTCTTTTTCTTGTTTTATTTCTAGTTCTTCTTGTTCTTGTTCTTTTTTATTCTTGTTCTTCTTCTTGTGTTTGTTGTTATTATTGTTGTTGTTGTTTTTGTTGTTCATGTTCATGTTGTTGTTCTTGTTCATGTTGTTGTTCTTGTTCATGTTGTTGTTGTTGTTTGTTGTTGTTGTTGTTGTTGTTGTTGTTGTTGTTGTTGTTGTTGTTGTTGTTGTTGTTTTTTCTTCTTCTTCTTCTTCTTCTTCTTCTTCTTCTACTCCCAAATAACTACAGACCAGTTAGTTTACCTTCTATAGTTGGCAAATGTTTGAAGCAATACTATCGAATAAATTAGCTACACACCTTTAAAACTCTTAACTTACTCAAAAATTCTCAACACGGCTTTACAAAAAGAAATAGATCACGCTTGACAAATTTACAAGAATTTTTTTAATGTAGTTATGAATGATGTAGACAATTACAAATTTTTTTTGATGTTAATTACTTTCAATAAACAATTAATTGATGACGTCTCTCATCAAAGATTATTGGAAAAGCTTAGAGCTCACGAAATTCGAGGAATAAGTCTTTTAAAATTGGAATAAAAATTGATTATTGGACTGAAGGCAGAGAGTCGTTATTAATTGATAGTGCTCAGAATGGGAGAATATTATTAATATTGTACCCCAAGGATCTATTTTGTATATTATGTATGTAAATGATGTAGATGATAATGCAATATTTCGAAATTTGCCGGACGATATAAAAATCGGATATCGTATAACTTGTGAGGAAGATTATGAAGTAGTCCAAAGTAATTTGAGTAAAATTGTAAATAGGTCAAGCACAAAATTGGAAATCTTATAACTTGTGAGGAAGATTATCACGTACACCAATGTGATTTAAGCAAAATTGTAAATTGGTCAAACACAAAATTGGAAATCCTATAACTTGTGAGGAAGATTGTCAAGTACCCCAATTTGATTTAAACAAAACTGTAAATTGGTCAAACACAAAACTGGAAATCGTATAACTTGTGTGGAAGATTATCAAGTACTCCAAAGTGATTTGAATAAAATTGTAAATTGGTCAAACACAAAACTGGAAATCCTATAACTTGTGAGGAAGATTGTCTAGTATCCCAAAGGGATTTGAATAAGATTGTGTATTGGTCAAACACATTGTAAAAGAAATTTAATACTGATAAATATAAGGTTGTACATTTTGAAATCAGGAAAAACGAATATGCTTACAAAATAGATGACTCGGTAATTCATAGTTGTCAGCGAGGAAAAGGATTTAGGAGTTTTAATGAAGGGAGATTTGAAATTTGCCAAAATGGGGAAAATCTATTACGAAAGCCAACAAAGCTTTAGGTTTTATTTCCAAAAATTTTCAATATAAGCCTAAAAACATAAAAGTTCTCCTTTATAAATCTTTAGTTAGACCTTATCTGGAATACGGTGTACAGTTTTGGTGTCCATACCTCAAAAAAGACATGAAAAATCGGAAATATCCAAAGATGGGCGACCAAATTAATGCCAGAATAGAGAGGTAAGTCAGGCGAGTAACGATTGCGAGAACTAGATACAAATTCTTTAGAGACAAGAAGATTGAGAGAAGAATTAATAGAACTTTTTAAAATACTAAAAAATGTTTGAGTGTTGATTATAGACACTTCTTTAGATACTATTTTACACTTCAAAAATTGTCTAACGAATCGTTGGGACAAGTGGCAAAAATGTCACAACAAATTATTTCAGTTATTTTATTATTAGAAAATAAATCGGTGAAGCGACTTTCTTATGCTTAACATGTCTTTTTGGTATTGAAAATTTTACTGCAACATTTTTTTCCAATTGTCCGAACGATTCGTTAGGACAATTTTTTTGCAGTGTAAAAACACAACATGTAAAAATGGACGCAAGATTTCTTATAAACGATTTCAAACTAAGATGGAAAAGAATTTTTTACGTACAACATAACTGAAAAATGGAATAGTTTTGGTTGGGTGTTCTGAGGCGCCTTCAGAATTTCTTCACTCCACACAGTGCTTGCTCTTTCTAGGGGTGTTGTTCGCATCTGTTTGGAATACGCGTAACGCATCTGGAGTGGTTCCACTCATTCAACTGTCCTTGAAAAGGCGGAGTCTAGAGCTTTTCGTCATATTAACTCTTTCGCTCTTACTAACTCTCTCCAATCTTTTTCTTCCCGTCGAATTTTCGTGTCAGTCTCTATGCTATCGCTATTACAATGGACACTGCTCTTCTGAACTCTCCTGTCGCATATCTCCTCCATTGAGAACTGCTTGTGTGACAAACCTTTCAACACAGTCTCATCCTTTCTCTGTTCAACTTTCTGACCCCAGACTTAACCGCTATGCTCAATCTTACATGTGCTCTACTTATCAAGTCTAGAACACACTCCCCTTCTCTATTTTCCAAATTTCCTTCAAACACTGTGTAACGGGACATGTCGGCGTTTAACTTGACCAGATATCCGGTTTTTCCTAACTCGTGGAAATTTTAGTAGGCTTCTGGCCCTTGCCCACCAAAGGTGATATATATATATATATATATATATATATATATATATATATATATATATATATATATATATATATATATATATATATATATATATATATATATATATATATATATATATATATATATATATATATATATATATATATATATATATATATATATATATATATATATATATATATATATATATATATATATATATATATATATATATATATATATATATATATATATATATATATATTCTTTAATCCTATTATAAGTTTACTATTCTCAGAACATTCACATCATTAAAGAGAGAACTAACGCATGTAACAGAGTATTCTAGAATACTATTCTTTATAATCAAAGCCAATTATACTCAGTGAACTCTTGCACACACACACACACACACACACACAAAAACAAAAAAACAAAAAAAAAAAAAATTTATGTATACATCTTTCTCATAGCCTGACGCATCTCTAATACGTCACTAAAAATATGCAACAGTATACCTTATACCCAGAAGTAGTTGAAGTTACTATTCAATATTAGTAAGCCATTTTCGTAGAGTTTTTTTTTTTTTTTTTTTTTTTTTTTTTTTTTTTTTTTTTTTTTTTTTAGATTCTTCGTTATTTAATTTTCTAGTTACTGATTTTTACTTTTTTATTATTTTTACTCTTTTTAAATTCATTAAAAACTTTTAAAAGAATTCGTAATGTTATTTAGGGAAAGAAAAATTAAGTGAAAAAGATTTCAATAAAGAAAAAAAAAATTGCAGCTTGTCAATGCGTGAAAAATTAAATTTATAAAATATTTATAATAAATAACAGAAAAAAAGGCTATTCTTTAGATAATTTTATCACCACACTTATTGCATTCAAAATAACGGATTTTAATTTCTTTCCTTGACACTAGAGGGCGTGTTTATTGGATGTTTTGATGACAGTGCATGTATGAATAAATGTGTGCTTTGTATTTAATTTTAAAACAAAATCAATATGTATTGTGTTCATTGTGGATAACATGTATATTAAAATATTTGATACATGTACCATAAACGTAGTATTAATGGTTTTTTAACCATTAAAAAAACCGTAATTCAAATTCAGTATTAAACAATTTGAAAGAAAATCTGCATGATGCTTCAACATTGATTATAGAAATTTTAAATTTTAAAACTTGAGTTATCAGTATATCGATTTCAATTCATTTTATATAAATTGATACAACTATTAATTAGGCTTTTTTAGACTAAATTTTAACCAATATTTCTTTGTTATTAAAACCATAATTAAGAATTAAATTTATGTTATATATTTTAATCATATTTTAAAAAGAAATGTTTACAGTAGCGATGGAAAATTGAAAATAATTTTTTATTAATTTAGAATTATTTTTGCTAAATTGATTCCAATTGATATTTATTTATTTATTTATTTACTTTTGTAGTATTTGGCAATAAAATATGTTATTTGGAATAATTATTATAGGCATTCTTGTTTGTATTTCGATATATTTTTAATCACACTTTGATCAATTTTTAAAAAACACTTTAATCGATATATTGTATTTATCAAATTTCGATAATTAAAATTTGATCGATATATCGTATTCTTAACCTTGAGTTCTTTGACCTTTTTCTTCTGTTGCTTCTCATTCCCGCTGGCGCCCTCGTTCATTGTTCTCGATGAGTTTATTGCTTTTCGCCTACACTACTCTCTCATTGGTGGAATTGTTGTTGTTGTTGGAGCTATTATTGTTGTTGGAGTTATTAATGTTATTGTTGTTGCTGTTGTTGTAGTTTTTACTGTTATTGTTGTTGTTGTTGTTGTTTTTGTAGTTATTGTTGCTGTGTTGTTGTTGTTGTTGTTGTTGTTGTTGTTGTTGTTGTTGTTGGAGTTATACTGTTGTTGTTAGATTAGAGTAATTGTATCTGTTGCTATTATAATTGTTGTTGTTGGAGTTAATGTTGTTATTATTGTTGTTGTTGTTGTT
>SEYY01019126.1:42500-45000 GCA_009176605.1 Armadillidium nasatum | reverse complement strand
TATATATATATATATATATATATATATATATATATATATATATATATATATATATATATATATATATATATATATATATATATATATATATATATATATTCAACAGGCCGTCAAAATGAAAAAAGATCCATGATAATTAATTTTAGCACGCATTTTTTCTTAAATTTTATTTATTTTTATTATTATTTTTTTTCCTAAAATAAAAAAAAAAATTCAATTTAAATTTAAATTCAACAGGTAGCTCCACTCCATGAAAACAATTACTTGGAAATAAAAAAATAACTTCTTCTGTATAAAGTTTAAAAATACGCTCAAAAAGGAAAAATACGTTAGCTGCACTTTTTTTTTAGACGTGCGTGTGTGTTTGTAAGTATTAGCGTGTGTGTGTGTGTGTGTGCATGTATGTGAGTATGTACGTGTGTGTGTACATTTGTTGTTGTAAAATTGGTTCTTGTGATTTTTATCGCTTGGCCTTCATCTTTGTAATGGCTTTATAATATAGAAAGGAAAAAAAAAAAAATTCACAATTTTATTGTTTTTGAGCTTCACGAAACTGCAATTAAAACTATTTTTTTAAATGGTTTTGAATTTAATTATTTTTCTATTCTATAATGAATTATAAATTAAACTGTGTAAATATAAAATTCAATTTCTACGTTTTCATGACCGATAAGGCTACGAAAATTAGTTAATTAATGAATATTTACAGTATTAAATGCAGTAAATATTCATAAAAATAATAAACACAGTATAAATATATATACTAATATATATAAAGTAGGTCAGATAGATAGGGAAATTCATAGACAAAAAGGGGATAAGCCCTTTTGCGTTTGAGTTTAATTTCAAATTTCAACTACAATTTTCTAATGAAGTTCGTGTCCTAGAAAGTTGCCGATTTTAACCATATAAGTTACTATGTCGTTAATTAAGCAATTTTTTTTAACAAAAACGTTTTTAAAGTACTACTTTATCTCCTTTACATACTTATAAATACTGACAAATGCTAAATATTATGTAATATTGTTAAAAATTACATTGATTACATTTATCACCACTCAAGGGTCGGGGGAACGAAACTTTTTTTTTTGTTCGTAAAGCTAGAGATATAAATTAGAGAGGGAATTATATATATATATATATATATATATATATTATATATATATATATATATATATATATATATATATATATATATAATATATATATATATATATATATAGGAAATTAAAAAATAAAATTTTAAATAGAAAATAAAAAAAAGAAATATAGATTTTTTTTTTTTTTAGTTATTTTATTTATTTTATTATTAATATTATTATTTTTTTTTAATATTTCATTCACAGAAAAATATTGACCCTCAATTTTACTTGAATTATTTTTTCAATATTATATATATTAATATATATATATATATATATATATAATATATATATATATATATATATATATATATATATATATATATATATATATATATATATATATATATATATATATATATTATATATATATATATATATAAATTATATATATATATATATATATATATATATATAATATTATATTATTTTTATAATATTTTATATATAATATATATTTATATATATAATATATAATTAATATATATATATATATATATATATATATATATATATATATATATATATATATATATATATATATATATATAATATATATATATATATATATAATATATATTTATAATTAATATTATATATATATATAATATATATATATAAAATATATATATTATATATATATATATATATATATATATATATATATATATTGGTTCCGAAAGGTTGACAATCTTAGAGAAGTAATTCCCTAAATACTATAAGTACAAAAATGGTTCTAGAAATAAAATTTGGGAAAATCGTTTTTTTGGGAGATAAAAAATTTTTTTTTTTTTAAAAAAATAAAAATTAATAAAAAATAAAAAATAAATAAATAAATAGCTATGGAGTAAATATTGTTACTAAGTTAATATACTATCAAGACAGCGATTTCCTTTTAAATCAAAACGCTCAAAATGTTTTCCATTTAATTAAATGAAAATGTTCAAATTTATGTTCCCCTTGTGACAAAATTGCTGATGTTGATGTTGAACAATAAACTTGCTGTTCACCAACATGACTCTTCGTTTCCAGCCACATCTGTTTTGTGGAATTCTTTTGCATTTGTGTTTCCTTTCGAATTTAATCTTCCTCACTTTAAAACATGAGTCTGTGATCAACCTCAAAATTTGTCCTGAAGGTACCATACAAACATGTATGTATGTATGTATGTATGTATGTATGTATGTATGTATGTATGTATGTATGTATGTATGTATGTATGTATGTATGTATGTATGTATGTATGTATATGTATGTATAAAAAGAAATATCCTCGAGTTCCTTAAAAAAAAAAAAAAAAAAACTTTTCTCTTTTAAATTTCAAATTTTCTTTCAATTAAATTTTTTTTTTTTTCTTT
>SEYY01019126.1:35000-37500 GCA_009176605.1 Armadillidium nasatum | reverse complement strand
ATATTAAATTTCCTCAAATATATGATGAAAATTTCAATATTTTTCTACTGTTTAAAACTTTTTTCTGGTTTATTATTAGAAGTAATATTATTAAGTAATATTAGAAATTCTCTAACATATATTAATAGTATTTGTCGAGAGATGGCTTTAGTAGTTTCTTTTGTAATTTTGAGCCAAAATTATTATTATTATTCTGAATATAACAGAAAAACATCACTGCAGAATTTTTATAATTTAATATTTTAATTAAAATTATTATATTAATTAAAAAATAAAAAAAAAAAAAAAAAAAAAAAAAAAAAAAAAAAAAAAAAAAAAAAAAATAATATATATATATATATATATATATATATATATATATATATATATATATATATATATATATATATATATATATATATATATATATATATATATATATATATATATATATTGTTTTGCTTTTAAATGATTATAAAAAGAACAATAAAAAATAAATATTTTATTATATGAAATATATAAAAAAAGTGTTACGATCAATTTTAAGTTACTTATTTGGAGTTATTAGGATTGACTTATTGAGTTATTAAAGGAATTAGTTTGTTGGGATTGTTGGTGAAGTGTGTTGTGTGTAGTGTGTAGTGTGTAGTGTGTTGCTGTAGTATGTCGCTGTGTTGTGTTAAGAAATGTTAAGTTGGTAATGCTTATATAATTGTACTGTGAGTTAATTTTGTGTTTAAAAAAAGAAGACTAAAGTTCGTTGTCAGTGTGATGGGTGTGGTGTAGAGTATGTCGAAGTGGTTAGTGTAGTGGAATATGTGCTGAAGTGATTAGTGAAGTGGAAAATATGCCGAAGTGATTTATGTAGTGGAAAATAGGTGGAAGTGATTTATGTAGTGAAAAATATGTGGAAGTGATTAGTGTAGTGGGATATGTGCTGAAGTGATCAGTGTTGTGGAAAATATGTGGAAGTTACTTATGTAGTGGAAAATATGTGGAAGTGACATATGTAGTGGAAAATATGTTCAAGATCACCAATATGGCTTTCGACGCTAGAGGTCAACTGGTGACATACTTTCCTATCTTACTGATCTATGGTCTTCTGCCCTTAGGGACTTCGGGGAGTCTTGTGTGGTGGCGCTTGACATATCCAAGGCTTTTGACCAGGGTATGGCATGCGTCACTGCTCTCCAAGCTCCCTTCCTTTGGGTTTCCTCCTTCCCTTTGCTTACTTTTGTCTAGTTTTCTCTCAGATCGTTCCATTTCGGCACTTGTAGATGGAGCGACCTCTTCCTCCTTTTCTGTCAACTGTGGTGTTCCTCAGGGTTCTGTTTTATCTCCAACCTTATTCTTACTTTTCATTAACGATCTCTTCAACTGCACTTCTAACTCTGTTCACTCTTATGCTGATGACTCAACTCTGCATTCTTCTACTCATTTCAAATCTGCTCCCTCTTTTGCTTCTAGACTTGCTTCTCGTCTTCAACTTTCCGATTCTATTCTTGCCGATCTGGATGGGATTTCCCGGTGGGGTCATAGCAACCTTGTGAAATTCAACTCTTTAAAAACTCAACTTCTTCACATCTCCCTCTCAAAAAACACCTCCTAACTTTCCTATCCTCTTCGATGGCTCTCCCGTCTCACCTGTAAATAACATTAACATTCTTGGTCTTAAACATAAACAACAAACTGTCTTGGAAACCACATATCACAATGGTTGCTAAAGCGGCCTCTAAGAAAGCTGGGAGTTCTGTTCAGGTTGCGAGAATTTTTTTCTTCTGAGCAGTTACTCCAAATATATAAGGGTCTTATTCGCCCTTGTATGGAGTACTGTTCTCACATTTGGGGGGGCTCCGGCTCCTCCTCTCTTCTGGATAGGGTTGAGTCAAAAGCTAAAAGATTAATAAACTGTCCCCTACTTTCAAACTCTCTTGACCCTCTATCTCTGCGACGTGACGTTGGCGCGCTATCTCTTTTCTACAGGTACTACAATGGCAGGTGCTCGAGGGAATTGGCCTCTCGCATTCCTCCACCGTTGCGTCGTCCTCGTTGCACAAGGGGTGCCCTGCTTTCGCACCAATTTTGTGTGGACGTAGGAAACCCCAGGCTAGCCCGTTGTGGTGCCTCCTTCTTTCCAGCCACCTCTATTCTGTGGAACTCTCTACCATCATCTATTTTTCCTCCTGTATTTAATCTTCCACTCTTCAAGGCTTCCGTCTGTTCCCACCTGAGGGATGTGCGTTAGTCTGTATGTTTGAATCGAGTTTTCTCATTTTTGTGTGTGCCCCCTCCTTGAAAAGGGCTCTGCCCGTGATGGGTGGCGATCTGTAAAAAAAAAAATAATAAAAAATAAATAAATAAATTAAAAAAAAAAAAATAGTGACTTATGTAGTGAAAAATATGTGGAAATGACTTACGTAGTGGAAAATATGTTCAAGTGACTTATGTAGTGGAAAATATGTAAAAGTAAATGGTGTAAGGGATAAAATACCGAAGTAATCTTTGAATAGTGGAAAGTTTG
>SEYY01019126.1:20000-30000 GCA_009176605.1 Armadillidium nasatum | reverse complement strand
GAGAGAGAGAGAGAGAGAGAGAGAGAGAAACAGAAAGAGATAGAGATGGATAGATAGATGAATAGAGAGGCAGAGATGGAGAGACAGATATATAGATAGATAGATATATAAAAAAGAGAGATGTAGAGATGGATAGATAGAGAAAGAAAGATGTAGAGATACATAGGTAGATAGATAAAGATAAAAGAAGAAAGAGAGAACAAAATATAATCTCGAAAACAAACAATTATTTTGACTGTTTTTATTAATTTTTACCTAAAATTTTAACGAAAGTTCTTTTTTAGTACTTATAAAGTACAAATATTCGTATCTCTAAATTATCTTTTAAATTCTTCCATAAAAGATCTATTAGATATCTTTCAATTTCTAAGTACCTTTTCAGTACCTTTAAAGAACATTGGAGTACTTTTTAAATACTTCCAAATAATTTCCATTAGGTATCATTGCTTAGGTAATTTTCCTAAGTACTTTTTCAGTACCTTTAAAGAACTTTGGAGTACCTTTTAAGTACTTCCAAATAATTTCCATTAGGTATCATTTCTTAGGTAACTTTCCTAAGTACTTTTCTTAAGTACTTTTTCCGGATCTTTAAAGAACTTTTGGGTACCTTTTAAGTATTTTCAAATTATTTTCATTAGGTATCTTTCTAAAGTACCCAAATACTATTTAAGCACCTTTATAGTATCTTTCCAGTACATTTCAAGTACCTCTTAATAATATCAATTAGGTACTTTCCAAATACAAAAATTCCATTTCAGCACCTTTGAAATACTTTTTAAACACCTTTTATGTTCTTCAATACAAATTTCATTAAGTACAAAACAAATTCCATTAAGTACTTAAGATCATTTCGACACCTTTCCTGTTAAATACTTCCAAAAAGGTTCCCTTAAGTACTTTTCCGAAGTACCAAAGTACCATTTTAGCACCATTAAAATACCTTTCCAGCAAGTACCTCATTAATTTTAATTAGGTATTTTCTTCGAAGTTCTCAGGTACCATTTTAGCACCTGTAAAGTACATTTCCAGTACATTTCATGTACTTCAAGTACCTTAATTTCAATTAGGTATTTTTCCAAAGTTCCATAGTACCATTTTAGCACTTTTAAAGTACCTTTTCAGTATATTTCAGGTACCTCTTAGCAATTTTGATTAAGTACATTTTCAAAGTTCCAAAGTACCATTTTAGTACCTTTCAAGTACCTTTCCAGTACTTAACAATTTTAATTAGGTACTTTTCTGAAGTTCCAAAGTACCATTTTAACACCTTTAAAGTATTTCTTAAAAATTAAAAGAAAAATTATTCTTCTCATAAAATTTAAAAGAAATAATAATATTAATAATAATAGCAAATATAATAATAAAAACGATAATACTAATAATACTAATAATACTAATACTAATAATAATAATAATAATTTTATTATTATTTATTAATATTATTAGCACTTCTTTTGTTATTATTATTATTATTATTATTATTATTATTATTATTATTATTATTATTATTATTATTATTATTATTATCTTATTATCATTATCATTTTTATTATTATTATTGTTATTATTATTATTATTATTATTATTATTATTATTATTATTATTATTATTATTATTATTATTATTATTATTTTTGTAATTAATTTTATTTTCATATATATATATATATATATATATATATATATATATATATATATATATATATATATATATATATATATATATATATATATATATATATATATATATATATATATATATATATATATATATATGTAACGTGTTTGTGTGTTTTAGTGTGTAGGTTTAAAAGACAAAGAAAAAGTTTACATAACTTTGAAAATACACGTTTGTTTTTTTGTGTGCATCTGCGTGTAGTTTAAATGGACAGAATCGATATAGTTACAAAGCTACTTATTGAAATAAACTTTCTTAGTGACAGAAGAAAATTGCTGCAGATATTCTAATAGCCTCGCGAGAGCAGAGAAGTCCACTAATAAATACTTCTCACCTGGAAAAAGTAGAGCAGAAAAAAAAGAAAAAAAGAGAAAAAAATTTTTTTTTCCTTTTCGAGGAGAAAAAAAGACACCATTATTTTCACTTTTAGAACTTCGCAAGTTAATTTTATAGGCATAATATTTTTAGGTCTATAAAAAAGGCGCGAAAATAGAGAACTTTTTTTTAACGAAATTTCGCGGGAGTTTTTTTTTCCTTAGTTTTATTAAGTGATATTTTTCAAATGATTCTATGTTACTTCATTGCAATACTATTTATGATAACCCTAAGAGGTAAGTAAGTTTTATTATTATTCGTAGAAGTAATATTGTTCGTTTTACTTTAGCATTAATATCTTAAAGTGCCTATGAATTTATTGTTGCCATTATTATTATTATTATTATTATTATTATTATTATTATTATTATTATTATTATTATTATTATTATTATTATTATTATTATTATTATTATTATTATTATTATTAGTTAGTAGTAGTAATATTGTTCGTTTTACTATAGCATTAATATCTTAATATACCTAATACTTTTATTGTTGCCATTATTATTATTATTATTATTATTATTATTATTATTATTATTATTATTATTATTATTATTATTATTATTATTATTATTATTATTATTATTATTATTATTATTATTATTTCACAAATTACATATCAGTTGTTTTTTGAATAAATAAATCAATTACCTAAAAAAAAAAAAAATTATTTACGTTCTTTTCTTTAGAATAATCCTTGTGAATAATTTATAAAGAAAATGGAATTTATGATTACATTTCTCTGCATAGCAAAAATGGTCCTAACGAATCGTTGGGACATGTAGCAAAAATGTCAATAATGTAAAATTTCAATAGAGAAAAGACATGCTAAGCATAAGAAAGTCGCTTCACCGATTTATTCTCTAATAAGAAAATAACTAAAAAAGTTTGTTGGGACATTTTTGTCACTTGTCCCAACGATTCGTTAGGACAATTTTGCAGTGTGCTAACTCTTGTTTTTTCAATAAACATGGAACATCTTCAGAACTTGGGATTATAATAGTGAATAATGTACTCTCAACGCGTTATTTTGTTCAGCAATAATTGTACTTCTCAACGCGTTATTTTGTTCAGCAATAATTGTACTTCTCAACGCGTTATTTTGTTCAGCAATAATTGTACTTCTCAACGCGTTATTTTGTTCAGCAATAATTGTACTTCTCAACGCGTTATTTTGCACAACAATAATTGCATTTCTCAACGCATTATTCTGCTCATCAATAATTATACTTCTCAAAGAATTATTTTGCACAGCAATAATTACACTTCTCAAGGGGTTATTTTATTCAGTAATAATTGCACTTCTCAAGGCGTTATTCTGTGCAGCAATAATTGTACTTCTTAACGCGTTATTGTGCTCAGCAATAATTATACTTCTCAACGCGTTATTTTGAACAGTAATAATTGCACTTTTCAAGGTGTTATTTTGTACAGCAATAAACGTACTTCTCAAATACAATTACTTTAATTAATTAATTTAATTTTATAATTATTTTGTGCTATAATTGCACTTCTAAAGACGTTATTTTGTGCAGCAATAATTGTACTTCACAATGCGTTATTTTGCGCAGCAATAATTTTACATCTCAAGATGTTATTTTGCGAAGCAATAACTGTACTTATAAAGGCGTTATTCTGCTCAGCAATAATTATACTTTTCAAGACGTTATTCTGCTCAGCAATAATTGTACTTATCAATGCGTTATTTTGCGCCGCAATAATTATTCTTCTCAAGGCTTTATTTTATGCAGCAATAATTGTACTTTTGAACGTTCTTTTTTGTTCAGCAATAATTGTGCTTCAAAAGGGGCTATTATTTTGTGCTGTAATTGTACTTCTCAAGGCGTTATTTTGTGCAGCAGCAATTTTACTTCTCAATGCGTAATTTGCGCATCAATTATTGTGCTTCTCAATGCGTTATTTTGCGCAGCAATAATTGTTCTTCTCAAGACGTCATTTTGCACAGCAGTAATTGTACTTCTCAAGGCGTTATTCTGCTCAGCAAAAATTATGCTTCTCAAAAATAATCATATCATTCTCAACGCGTTATTTTCCATAGCAATAATTGTACTTCTCGAGGCGTTATTTTGCGCAGCAATAATTGTACATCTCAAGTCGTTATTATTCTGTGCAACAATGATTGCACTTCTCAACTGCGCAGCGAAAATTGGTTTCAGGCCTCTCCCCTTTGATATACTCAAAAGTACTCTCCCTTAACACACTCCAAAGCACTCTAACTGATCCATCTCAAACTAAACAGTGCAAGTTCACAAAAGAATTATATATAGTGATAAAGAACTGGATTTCTCAAATAATAAAAATAATAATAATAATAATAATAATAATAATAATAATAATAATAATAATAATAATAATAATAATAATAATAATAATAATAATAATAATATAATAATAATAATAAAAAATAATAATAATAATAATAATGATAAAAATAATAGTAAATATTATGATACTATAAAAATAATAATAATGATTAAATAGTAATAATAATAATAATAATAATAATAATAATAATAATAATAATAATAATAATAATAATAATAATAATAATAATAATAATAATAATAATAATAATAATAATAATCATAATAATAATAAAACAATAACAATAATGATAATAATTGATTATTTTTATTATACTTAATTTTAATAATTATATAATCACGTTATTATTTTTTCATAACTCTTACTATAATTACTATTGTTAATAATAATAAAACTAATAATACTAATGATTAAACATTGGGATAATAATAATAATAAAAATATTGATAATAATAAAAATAAAAATAAATAATAATAGTATTAATAACGAAAATAATAACAAAAGTAATTATATTATAGAAATGAAATTAATAATAATAATAATAATTCAACTTTCAAATACAGTAATAATAATAATAATAATAATTATAATAGTAATAATAATAAAAATAATAATAATAAAAATAATCTTCCATATTTCATCATTATTCATTTTTTAGTTACAAAATCAATATACAAACTAAATCTTTTACAAGTTACATTTGTAATTAAAAACAAGTAATAATAATAATAAAATTATTATTATATATTATTATTATTATATTATTATTATTATTATTATTATTATTATTATTATTATTATTATTATTATTATTATTATTAAATGATTATTATTTTATATAAAACTGTCTTTCCAACAGTAATAAAAATTTTCCTACTGAAGTAGTGAACTCTATTATTAATATTATTATTATTAGTAGTAGTAGTAGTGTTAGTAGTAGTAGTATTAAAAAAACATCTAAATAATCAAACCAAATGAGTAATAATCCTAACGAAACAACTCCAACCTAAAAACTCCTTTCTATAAAGGCTTACCAAAGCACGACAAGAAGTAAGCAACACCTCCGATATAATAATAGTAATAATAATTAAATATGTAAACCTACCAAATGAAATAAGAAATGAAAGATCAAAAAAATTATATGAGTGCAAAATTTATAAAAAATTACATAAATTCGTATTGCTATTATTATTATTATTATTATTATTATTATTATTATTATTATTATTATTATTATTATTATTATTATTATTATTATTATTATTATTATTATTATTATTATTATTATTATTATTATTATATTATTATTATTATTATTATTATTATTATTATTATTATTATTATTATTATTATTACTCTTATTATTATTATTATTATTATTTTCTTTACTTTAATTTTTAAAATCAGGTATTCTACAGAATTCACAAATATGATTTTTTAAATTATTGCATTATTATTATTATTATTATTATTATTATTATTATTATTATTATTATTATTATTATTACTGTCATTAATATTATTAGTATTATATTAATATTGTTTTTATTTTTGAAAATTATCATTATTAATATCGATAATCTCAATGGTGTGATGAAGTAGTATTTTACTATTAGTTTTCATTCTTATTTTAGTACTTTTATTTAATTTGTAATTATTATTATTATCATAACTATAAATATACATAATCTGAATAATAATGATGGTGGTAATTATTATTATTATTATTATTTTATTATTATTATTATTATTATTATTATTATTATTATTATTACATTAATAATTAATAATTAATAATTATTATAAAATAAAATTATTATTATTATTATTATTAATTATATTATTATTATTATTATTATTATTATTATTATTATTATTATTATTATTATTATTATTATTATTATTATTATTATTATTATTATTATTATTATTATTATTATTATTATTATTATTATTATTATTATTATTAATTATTATTATTATTATTATTATTATTATTATTATTATTATTATTATTATTATTATTATTATTATTATTATTATTATTATTATTATTATTATTATTATTATTATTATTATTATTATAGTTATTAAAATTGTATTGTTGATATTATAATTATTTTTTTTGTAGAAAATAATATCATAATTAAAGACTCTGCTATTATTAAAAGCATAATAAGCACTATCATTAATATTACTAGAGCCTTATTACTTTTATAACTTATGGAAATTTTTATATGAAGTAAAATATTATATATGTATTAAGCATTGTGACGCAAAGGATAACACAATTTAATTAATGAATTACTATTATTATTATTATTATTATTATTATTATTATTATTATTTTATTTTTATTATATTATTATTATTATTATTGAATTTAGTAGCATAAAAATTAAAAACCTGTAATTGTTCAATATCTGAGTTAAGTTTGTGAAATTGTAAAAATTGTCAAATTATTATTATTATTATTATTATTATTATTATTATTATTATTATTATTATTATTATTATTATTATTATTATTATTATTATTATTATTATTATTATTATTATTATTATTATTATTATTATCAATTTAATGTTCGTCGAAAATTTTCCCATCTCCGTAATTTAAACTTACAACCTCTGCTTTCGATTTCAATTATTATTATTTATTATTATTATTATTATTATTATTATTATTATTATTATTATTATTATTATTATTATTATTATTATTATTATTATTATTATTATTATTATTATTAATATATTATTTTATTAATAATAATAATAATAATAATAATAATAATAATAATAATAATAATAATAATAATAATAATAATAATAATAATAATAATAATAATAATAATAATAATAAATAATAATAATAATAATAATAATAATGATAAAATACCTGTTGTTTAGGGCAGTTCTGCATTGTAGCATGTAGCAAAATAAAGCCATAATTTTGAAATTTCTGAGAAAATGCTTTATTATTATTATTATTATTATTATTATTATTATTATTATTATTATTATTATTATTATTATTATTATTATTATTATTATTATTATTATTATTATTATTATTATTATTATTATTATTATTATTATTATTATTATTATTATTATTATTATTATTATTATTATTATTATTATTATTATTATTATTATTATTATTATTACTACTACTACTATTATTATTCCTAGGATTACTACTACGATTATAATTATTATTTTAATTTACTCTATAGATTTAATAGCGTTGCTAACACCTCCAATGGAGCAGAGAGTGTCAGCACTTTGTTAACACAAATTATTATTATTATTATTCCGTTCATTTTTGGCTTATGTGCATTTTGCGCGGTACACTATTAAGTTGCTTCACCAAATAGATATGTTGCTTCACCAAATAATTTTAAAAAATTTCTTTAAATACATAATAATAATAATAAATAACAAGCTCATGTGCGTATCCCAAAGGGATATGCATATGTTCTTGCTGACAGTTAAATTTTATTATAAAATTTTATTATAAAAATAATAAAATTATTATTAAAATATTTTGTGAAAACACATATTTATTTAAATAAAATTAATAAAATTATTATTTTTTTAATATAATTTTTATTATTATTATTTATATTATTATTATTATTATTATTATTTATTTAAAGAAATTTAATAAAATTATTTGGTGAAGCAACTTAATAGTGTGCCGCGCAAAATGCACTTAGGCCAAAAATGAACGGAATAATAATAATAAGGTATAAATATATAATAATAATAAAAATTATATTAAAAATAATAATTTTATTAATTTTATTTAAATAAATATGTGTTGCTTCACAAAATATTTTAATAATAATTTTATTATTTTTATAATAGAATTTTATAATAAAATTAACTGTCAGCAAGAACATATGCGTATCCCTTTGGGATACGCACATGAGCTTGTTAATTATTACTATTTACCACATCATTAGAAAAAAAATTTCCACTGTTTTATAATTTTATCATAATAATAAGTTATATCAATATTATTAATTGAAAAAAATTATTATTATTTACCACATCATTAAAAAAAAAATTTCCACTGTTTTATAATTTTATCATAATATTAAGTTAATATCAATATTATTAATGAAATAGTAATAATAAAATAATATTAATCATAATAATAATAATAATAATAATAATAATAATAATAATGATAATAATAATAACAGTAATGAAAATAAAATGATAATGTTAAATAATAATTATAATACTCATTGAAATAATAATGAAAATAATTATAGTAAAATAATTTAATAATATAATAATAATAATAATAATAATAATAAAACAAAAAAAAAAAAAAAAAAAAAAAAAAAAAAAAAAAAAAAAAAAAAAAAAAAAAAAAAAAAAAAAAAAAAAAAAAAAAAAAAAAAAAAAAAAAAAAAAAAAAAAATTAATAATTATTATTGTTATAGATAATAAAGTGATGTAATAATAATAATAATAATAATAATAATAATAATAATAATAATAATAATAATAATAATAATAAAAATAATAATAATACAAATCTTTATATTTCAATCCAAGCAACTCTCCTTTTCTTTACTAATGCAAAACACAGAATAAATCTGAACTTTCAATTTAAATATTATCTTGGACTTAGTTAAATACGTTATTAAGATTGCTGGGAATAAGGTATTAGTATACCCCCACTGCCTCCTCTTCCCCCTTCCATCCCCGCTGTCTCCCCTCTGCTTCCCCACTGTTCCCCACTGCCTCCTCACTGATTCCCTGCTTTATACCCACTACCTCCTTACTGCCTCCCCACTGCCTTCCTATTGCCTCCCCACTACCACCTCACTGCCTCGTCAATGTCCTACCTACTTCATCCCCACTACTTTCTCCCCATTGCCGCCCCACTGCCTCCCCATTGCCTCTCCACTTCCTCCCCACAGCCCCAATTTTGATGATCCTTTTTTTTTTTTTTTTTTTAACGCTTCACTGGCTGAAACTATTTAACTCTTTAATGCGTGCTTAGCCTATGAGCCTTAAGTAGTCTATATACCCCCAATTTTTTATTACTCCAAATGTCAAATTGGTTCTTCCCCCTTCCCCCTACCCCTCCCTCGTGTTGAATTTTGCTTCCTTTAATAGAAAACTTAATTTGGAAATCGGATTGAAAAGTATTATGTGGTGTTATTTCATAATATATATAATTTAGGGATTACTTTCCCAAATTTCAATTTCAGAAACTCTTATTATTATTATTATTATTATTATTATTATTATTATTATTATTATTATTATTATTATTATTATTATTATTATTATTATTATTATTATTATTATTATTATTATTATTATTATTATTATTATTATTATTATTATTATTATTATTATTATTATTATTTATTATTTATTATTTATTATTTATTATGTTTTTAAAAATCTTTTCTAACCTAACCTAACCTAACCTAACAACCTAACCTAACTTAACCTAACCTAAAAATTAACTGATTATATTTTAAAAAATCTTTTTGAAGCATTCAATATTCGTAACGTCAATATACAAACTTATACATTTGATAAGTGTATATTAAGTTT
>SEYY01019126.1:0-10000 GCA_009176605.1 Armadillidium nasatum | reverse complement strand
ATATCAAGATAAATATCTATCATGTCAAATTATATCATGATAATTATCTATCATGTCAAATCATATCGTGATAAATATTTATCACGTCAAATCATGTAGAATCATGACAAATGTCGTGTCAAATCATTTCATAACAAATGACATGCCAAATAGCATTATGTCAAATGTCAAATCAAACCATGACAAATAACATTAAGACATGACTAATCATGTTATGACAAATGGCGTTAAACCATGGAAAATTATGTTATGATGAGTGACATAAAATCATAAATGACATAAATCATGCTAAGTGACAAGTGAAATCAAATGACATAAAATCATTTTATAATAAGTGACTTAAAAACAGGACAATTTTTGCTTTGATAAATGACATCAAATCATGAGAAATCATTTTATGACAAGTGACATCAAATCATTTTATAACAAGTTACTTAAAAAAAGGACAATATTTGCTATGACATCAAATCATGAGAAATCATTTTATGACAAGTAACATCAAATCATTTTATAACAAGTGACATAAAAACATGACAATTTTTGCTATGATAAATGACATCAAATCATGAGAAATCATTTTATGAAAAATGACATCAAATCATGAGAAATGATTTGAAAAATGACGTCAAATACATATATAATGATCAAGATCGTCATTATAAAATTGAAATATCAAATGTATGATGGAATCGAACGACAACGAAAGAAAATAAAATAATAATAATAATATTAATAATAATAATAATAATAATAATAATAATAATAATAATAATAATAATAATAATAATAATAATAATAATAATAATAATAATAATAATAATAATAATAATAATAATAATAATAATAAAAATAATAATAATAATAATAATAATAATAATAAAAATAATAATAATAATAATAATAATAATAATAATAATAATAATAATATAATAATAATAATAATAATAATAATAATAATAATAATAATAATAATAATAATAATAATAATAATAATAATAATAATAATAATAATAATAATAATAATAATAAAACAATGAATAAAATAATCCGAGTTACTATTTTCTTTAAGCTTGAATACCTATCCTCCTTCTCAGCCCCCCCCCCGTCCTTCTCAGCCACCCCCTCTTTCTCAGCCCCCTTCCCCCTCTTACCTGAATTTCAATTAAAATAAAATGTTCTGCTTGGATTAATTAATTGATAAATCATTTTATTTCATTTTATAAATATATTTTTTAATTTAATTTATTTTTATTAGTCTTTGAGTCTTTATCGAGGAAAAGATTTATTATTTTTTTTATCTAGAGAGTTTTTCTCTCTCTGGGGACCGAAGTAGTGACCTTCGCCCAACAATCCCTCTTCGTTACCGTATGCGCTATGTAAATTTATTAACTTACATTTGAAGTAATTAAAAAAAAAAAAAAAAAAAAAAAAAGCATATGCACACTGCAAAAATTGTCCTAACGAATCGTTGGGACAAGTTGCAAAAATGTCACAACAAATTTTTTTTCAGTTATTTTCTTATTAGAAAATAAATCGGTGAAGCAACTTTCTTATTCTTAACATGTCTTTTTCTCTATTGAAAATTTTACTCTGACATTTATGCCACTCGTCCCAACGATTCGTTAGGACAATTTTTGCAGTGTCCGTATTTTAATTTAAATTTAACTTTTAACTATTTTTATGGCATACTCTTGCTTATTTTTATTAATACAAAACTTAGATATTTTTGTATAGAAATATGCTTACTTATTTAATTCAAATTTAAGTTATAACTTTTTTTATAGCGTTTGTATACTAACTTTGTTATATTTAACTTTTATTATTATTATTATTATTATTATTATTATTATTATTATTATTATTATTATTATTATTATTATTATTATTATTATTATTATTATTATTATTATTATTATTATTATTATTATATTATTATTATTATTATTATTATTATTATTATTATTATTATTATTATTATTATTATTATTATTATTATTATTATTATTATTTTAACTAATTTAACTTTCAACTTTTTTTTAGCATATCCTTACTTATTTTAATTTGTATTTAACTTATAACTTTTTATTTTATAGAATATGCTTATTAATTAATTTTAACTTATATTTAACATATTACTTTCTTATATCATATTCTTAATTATTATCTTATTTTTAGCATAACTTTTTTTATGGAAAATGCTTACTTATTTTAACTTTTATTTTACTTCAACTTTTTTATGCATAAAACTTATATCTAACTTATAAAGAATGCTTACTTATTTACTAAACTTATATTTTGCTTATATCTTTTTTTATGTAGAAAACCTATACTGAACTTATAATTTTTTATTGCATATGCTTGATAATTTTAACTTTTATTTTACTTACAACTTTTATTATGTGTAAAACTTATATCTAACTTATAACTTATTTTGGGCGAATGCTTACTTATTTATTAAACTTATATTTTACTTAAATCTTTTTTATGTAGAAAACTTATGCTGAACTTATAATATTTTTATGGCATATGCTTACTTAATTTAACTTTTATTTTACTTACAACTTTTTAATGCATAAAACTTATATTCAACTTATAAAGAGTGCTTATTCATTAAACTTATATTTTTCTTATATCTTTTTTTTATGTAGAAAACTTATGCTGAACTTATAATTTTTTTATGGCATATACTTGCTTATTTTACATTGTATTTTGCTTTTTTGCAGACGAAACCTATTCAGGCTCCAACAATTCTCTGAAGATTACTCAAGCCCATTCTGTAGATTTTTTCTGTCTAATGCAACTTGCAGCCTATCCATTTGACACTCAATTCTGCAGTATTATTATTAGATTAATAGGCGTTGGGAAAGATTTTGTAGTACTTATACCTGAAGATGAAGGTGTTGTGTACAATGGTTCGAAAACTTTACGAGAATATGAGGTTCAAGGAGTCACAATGGAAAAATATTTTAGGGGAAATTTTAGCTCCTATAAAATTACACTGAAACTCCAAAATTTATCTAGATTTTACATTTTCAGTACCTATATACCGACATTTCTCATGGTTGTAATATGCTACATGACATTTTTTTTCCCAACTGACGATTTTAATGACCGTATTATGGTATCCTTAACATCCCTTCTTGTTCTAGCAACTCTGTTTACTCAAATTACTCAAACTACGCCAACAACAGCTTACTTAAAGCTACTCGATGTTTGGTTTGTCTCTTGCATTTTTACCAATTTTGTGATAATTGTGATATTGGTAGTTATCAACTACATTAAAATTTCTGAAGATGGTTTTCCCAGAATAACAACTGTTTTGCATTTCAACAAATCTTTCAGTCAAAGAACATTGAAAAAAAGATCTGATGGTTATAATAAAATGGCTATAATTGTTGTACCAATATTCGTAGGAATTTTTGTGATTTCTTATACTGGAGTTTCTCTTAACTATATGCAGTAACTGTATGCCACGATTTTACTGACGCTTTTGTACAACATATTGTTTCCCATAAAGATAAGTATTCTTAAAAATTCTTATCTCATGACGTGTAAGTGATATCAAGTAAACATAAAACTATAAAACTACGTGGGCCTAAATTACACTATCTAGTCATAATTATGTTGGAAATAATATAACACAATTGTGGAAATCAAAATTTTAGTCATATGGGATTATATCAATGAGCAATTTAAGACTAATGACTAACTATAAAAAGTTTTGTTATGAGTAATTTTAGTCGAATCGATAGTATCAAACATCAAGTTCTTTTTTTATGAGTAATTGTAGTTAAATGATCCTCCGTCAAATACTAATGAGTTGTTTTATGAATAATTTTTAGTCCACTGAAATTTAGCTAAACATAAATTAGTTACTTTATGTTATTCCAATAGTTAGTTATGTTACTTTTGAGAGTTCAGAATCCATAACTATCTGGAAGTTCTTTTCAAACTAGAGAATTGGATCAAATTGAAGCTTACCAATTGAAATAAATTTACTAAAATTTGTTTATACTCAGCTCTCAAATTCCGTAATAAAAGAGGAGATATTCAGTGTCTAAATAGTGTTACATTCCATTTGATGGTTTTGCTTTAGAGTATTTAAGAATGGTGGCATTATTTCACCTGTAATTCTGCAGTAAAATAAGCTAAATACAATCTGATGAAATGAGTTTTAAATTTTATTTTGATAAAAAAGTTAAAAATATAATTTTTGATTTAAAATATGAAATCTTCTAATGAAAATGTTTAAAAACTTAATAAAAAGCTTTAAAATGTTACTAAAAAGAGCAGGTTTTCGAACTCAAATCCGGAGTTCGTCATTCAGGTGTTATACTAAAAGTTTTAACATAAGCACCCCTCCTTGAATAATAAATTTCGGATGTGAGTTTGAAAACTCATTCTTTTATTAAATTTTTTAAATCATTTTTTTAAAGTTTATATATTTCTTAAATAGATTTCTTAAGTTACAATTTATACACGGTTATTGCGTTCTCATATTTTTTTGCTTGGTATATTAACTAGACTTGCTTGTCGATTATATCAAATACAAAAGGGGTTTTCGATATCGATTCTTCAGTTGACAACGAACTTCATTATTTTAACTTTCTTAATTGGAAAAATATCTGAATTGTTTCTTTTTTAATTAGACTGACTAAAGCTCTTAATTAATGTTGAAGCATTTCTGTATAATAAAAATTATTTTATCATTTTCTAAAATTACACACACACACGCACACACACGCACACACACACACCTACACATACATTGAGGAAAATGTTATTAATTATAAGTGAAGAAATTTTTGTGTTTTATTTCTTCAACCTTACTTTGATAAAACTAACTTAAGATGTTATTAAATGAATTTTTAAAGTATTTTACAGGTTGATGTATCTCTGACACTTACACATCATTTCTGTATTCCTTTATAAAAAATAATGCATGATGTGTACAATGTTAATTACAGAGGGTTCTTATCTTAACTGTAGAGTATTACCTGGTTTTTGCTTAACTTACCTATTTTATTTTACTTGACCAAGCTGAAAATAGCTTTAATTTTAAAACTTTAATATTGCAGTATTATCCTCAATATCGTCTTACTTTAATGTTTAAAAATTAAAAGATACTAAGACTGTAGAGCAAACTAATTTGATCAAATGAAAATGTAGAACTAGAGTTAGATTCTAAGACTATAGAATAAACTAAGGTGCTTTGTTCTTTTATGTTGATGAAAAAATATTTAGATCGGAAAGATTAGTATTTGATTGCAATTTTATTATTAATTTAAAAATACGTCTTTTTTTACAATTTTTGCGCTTCACCGCAAGTAATTTTTGCAAAAGAAAATTTAAAATTAATTTATTTCACTCAAATTCTCGATTTAATGTTAAAGATGTGGATCGTTGAAAATGAATTGTGAATATAATTTCTGTTGGTTTCATAAGAATATTTTAAATGAAACTGATGCAGTGAGATGTTTTCAGAAATACAAAATTGCTATTGAAATAAATTATTTTTTTTTGATTAGGTTAGGTTAGGTAGGTTAGGTTAGGTTAGGTTAGGTTAGGTTAGGTTAGGTTAGGTTGTTAGCTCACGATTTACATAAAACTATTTTCTCTAGGTTTGTGCCAATTCAGTGTCAACTTCTGAGCCAATTAGAGGACATGACTTCACTTTTCAAAAAGATGAGACGTTATTTTCAAGGCGTAAATATCATAAAGGACGCTATCTATCTATCTATCTATCTATATATCTATCTATCTATCTATCTATCTATCTATCTATCTATCTATCTATCTATCTATCTATCTATCTATCTATCTATCTATCTATCTATCTATATCTATATATATATATATATATATATATATATATATATATATATATATATATATATATATATATATATATATATATATATATTATATATATAATTTTTTAAATAAATGAAAAAGAAGCTCAAAAAAGTTTTATATGCATTTCTTTCTATCATTAAAAATTATTTTCATTTTTAACTTCTAAGTAAAGACAGGCGGACAAACCTTTCCGATCTAAATATTTTTTCATCAACATAAAAAGAACGAAGGTCCTAAACTAATTTGAACAAGTAGAGATGTAGAATTAGAACAAGATCCTGAGACTGTAGAGCAAACTATTTGGGTGAAATTGGAGATAGCTATAGTTGAAGACAAAATTGAAAAGTTCTTAGAATCTGGAGCTAAATTCAGAACCAAAGTGATTGAGTCAAATGGTTTATGGATGGATTTATGACTTTCGTGGGAGCCATAAATAAAGTAATTTTTTTTAGCTAAAGCTGAAACTTAAATAACAATTTTGTACTTGAAGCTGTAATCGAAGAAGGACAAGTTGGAACTGCAGAAGGAGTAGGGACGAAAGCCGGAGCCGGAGACGGAGTCAGAGCTAGTTGTGTAACAGGAGCTGAAAGTAAAACAGCAATCGTGAACAGTTTGAAAATCGCACAAATATCAAACAATCCAATATAGGCATCGTTTAATACAAGTTCAAGAAAAGCTCAAGACCAACTCAAATAAAGTTCAAGGAAAGATCAAGCAAAATTCAAGGAAAGCTCAAGCAAAGCCAAGGAAAGCTCAAGTAAAGTCCAATGAAAGCTCAAGTAAAGTCCAAGGAAAGCTCAAGTAAAGTCCGAGGAAAGGTCAAGTAAAGTCCGAGGAAAGCTCAAATAAAGTTCAAGGAAAGATCAAGCAAAATTCAAGGAAAGCTAAAGAAAAACCAAAAAAAGCACAAGTAAAGTCCAAGGAAAGCTCAAGT
The DNA here is from genome assembly GCA_009176605.1 of Armadillidium nasatum. Taxonomy (NCBI): domain Eukaryota; kingdom Metazoa; phylum Arthropoda; class Malacostraca; order Isopoda; family Armadillidiidae; genus Armadillidium; species Armadillidium nasatum. Next base: position 3,210 of record SEYY01019126.1, on the reverse strand, counting down.
AAAGTCCAAGGAAAGCTCAAGTAAAGTCCAAGGAAAGCTCAAGTAAAGTACGAGGAAAGCTCAAATAAAGTTCAAGGAAAGATCAAACAAAATTCAAGGAAAGCTAAAGAAAAACCAAAGAAAGCTCAAGTAAAGTTCAAGTAAAGTTCAAGGAAAGCTCAAGTAAAGTCCAAGGAAAGCTCAAGTAAAGTCCGAGGAAAGCTCAAGTAAAGTCCAAGGAAAGCTAAAGAAAAACCAAAGAAAGCTCAAGTAAATTCCATGGAAAGCTCAAGTAAAGTCCAAGGAAAGCTCAAGTAAACTCCATGGAAAGCTCAAGCAAAGTCCAAGGAAACCTCAACCTCTTAAAATGAATAAAATGAGACTGACATACAATGAACATGAAAAATTAGAATGATAAATCTAGTTTTCATATGGAATTTGATGGGTAAAACATTAAGTCTTACATACGACTATATATATATATATATATATATATATATATATATATATATATATATATATATATATATATATATATATATATATATATATATATATATATATATATATATATATATAATTTTCCTGTTCTTTACAAATAAATTTTCAGACAGTCTTCCTGTCCTTTTATCGATTAGAAATTGTCTGTTTATTTGTCCTTTTAGCAGCAAGCATTCACTATCTGACTGTCCTTTTTTAAAAATGTCTTCGTACCTTAAAGAGTAAATAAATATCTTGACAGTCTGTCCTATTTCTTAACAAGTTTTACAGATACATTCTTGTCCTTCTGCCTCTCTGTCTGTCCTTCAACTTGTCTTTTTTATTTCGAAAATTGCTTTAAAATCAAATTTTGAAAATAAAAGACAAAAAGTTTGTATATAAATTTTGTTTTTTTTCTTTTTTATTTTATTTTATTTTTTTTTTATTATTTTTTTTTATATTTATTTATTTAATTTTTTGTATATATATATATATATATATATATATATATATATATATATATATATATATATATATATATATATATATATATATATATATATATATATATATATATATATATATATATATATATATATATATATATATATATATATATATATATATATATATATATATATATATATATATATATATATATATATATATATATATATATATATATATATACTCTAACTTAACCTAGCTCAGCATATAACTTTACCAAACCTAACCTAACCTAACTTTGCATAACTTAACCTAACCAAACCTACCTAGCGTAACTTTACACAGCCTAACCTAACGTAACTTTACATAACCTAACCTAACCTAACTTTACATAATCTAACCTAACCTAACTTAAATAACCTAACCTAACCTAACTTTTCATAGCCTAACCTAACTTTACATAATCTAACCTAACAACCTAACTTAAAATCAACAATATTCTAAACTAATTAACAATTAAATGCAACATGTAACAAAAACATTCCAGGAGGAAATTTGTCCTTTCGTATTTTTTTCAAAATTTTTTTCAATTTTTTTTTTTTTTAATTTTTTAATTTTTTAGTAATTTTTTTAAAATTTTTTTATTGATTTTTTAATTAAATAATAAAAACTTTATTTTTATTTTCAATCCATTTTTTACAATTTTAATTTCATATTTTTATATATTTATTTCTTTTCTTTTAAGCTCTTTATTCATTATTATTATTATTTGTAATAATAATAATAATAATAATATTATTATTATTATTATTATTATTATTATTATTATTATTATTATTATTATTATTATTATTTATTATTATTATTATTATTATTATTATTATTATTATTATTATTATTATTATTATTATTATCGTCATCATCATTATTATTATTGTTATTATTATTATTATTGCCATTATTATTGTTATCATTATTATTATTGTTATTATTATTATTATTATTATTATTATTATTATTATTATTATTATTATTATTATTATTATTATTATATTATTATTATTATTATTATTATTATTATTATTATTATTATTATTATTATTATTATTATTATTATTATTATTATTATTATTATTATTATTTATTATTATTATTATTATTATTATTTATTATTATTTATTATTTTATATTATTATTATTATTATTATTATTATTATTATTATTATTATTATTATTATTATTATTATTATTATTATTATTATTATTATTATTATTATTATTATACTAGAAATCGAAGCTAAGAGTTCAATAAGAGTGTTTTTTTTCCCTACTCAAAAACTTTTTATATTTTCTTCATTTAAAAATCAAAAAATTTTTTCAATATTTTGAAATTGAAACTTTTCAAATTAATAAATTCGGAATCTTTTCAATATTTATGTATATATATATATATATATATATATATATATATATATATATATATATATATATATATATATATATATATATATATATATATATATATATATATATATATATATATATATATATATATATATATATATATATATATAAATATATATATATATATATATATATATATATATATATATATATATATATATATATATATATATATATATATATATATATATATATATATATATATATATATATATATATATATATATATATATATATATATATATATATATATATATATATATATATATATGTGTTATTGTGGTCGTTCATTGATTATAATATTTATCATTTATTATAATTAAATCATAATTTAAGATTGATAAAAATTATTAAAATAATAATAATAATAATAATAATAATAATAATAATAATAATAATAATAATAATAATAATAATAATAATAATAATAATAATAATAATAATAATAATAATAATAATAATAATAATAATAATAATAATAATAATAATAATAAGAAGAAGAAGAATAAGAATAAGATAAATAATAATTATAATTATAACAAATAATATATAATAACAATCAAAATAATAGTAATAATAATAATAATAATAATAATAATAATAATATAATAATAATAATAATAATAATAATAATAATAATAATAATAATAATAATAATAATAATAATAATAATAATAATAATAATAATAATAATAATAATAATAATTAATTTTTTTAAATTAATAAATAATAATTTTAATATTTAAAATTACTTAACATTTATATAAAATAATTTATTTTATATAATATATATATATATATATATATATATATATATATATATATATATATATATATATA
>SEYY01019125.1:125000-128483 GCA_009176605.1 Armadillidium nasatum | reverse complement strand
CTTACTTTACTATTTCACTTATATTAATTTATTTCAGACCAAAAATTAATAACTAGCAAAACTCAGCTATAAGTTATTAAAGTATTGATAATTTTAAGAAATCCTGTGCTTTTCCTTGTAAATTTTTTTTAAGGTCGTAAACTTTTCACTAATATTTATCAAAAATTACATGAAATAAAATTGTTCGAGCGTTGCCAGATGTACCGTATTATCCATTATAAGCGTATGTAAAGAATTACTAATTAATTTCCGTTACTGTTACTAGTTATGAAATTAAAGTTATGTTTTGTGTTTCTTGATTTCTTGTTTAAATTATGGAACCATTTGTCGTTAATTTAATGCTAACTTCTCATCTCTTTTCAAGAGTAACATCAAATATAAGTTAACAATTTTGCTTTGCGGAGATGTGAAGTATTATAGGTTGAGTAGTATGGATGAGTTATTTTCATTATCACTGAACCTCATCTCCTAGATGTTTCTCTTCCAAATGTTTATATTGGATTTATGGAAAACAAATTACATATTTGGAATCAGGAGAAAATTTTCTATAAAAATATCACAAATTTTTTTTCAAAAATTAAAAAAAAATTCCCTTTTTGGGCCCCATATGCCGCCAAATGCAAGGTCATTGGTCAGGTGTCACTGTAAAAAACTTTTTTTCTGAGGAACCGTTTGCAGTTATGAAAAGCTTGCTACATATTTGGAGTCAGCAAAGATTTTACTAAAAAACTATTGAAAAAAATGAAGGAAATTTTATCACCCAAAAAAGGGGGATCCTAAGTTGGAGGGCCCCCACACATTTATAAAAGAAAGCTTTAGAAAAAGTCCTTTCGTAATTTATTTTAGTTTTTATTTTTTTGATAAATGATTTACCATTTGTGCTTTAATAGGAAAACTAAGATTTCGTAATAAAAATTCAATACTTGAGGTAAACTTAAGTTTCAGTAACCATGCGAATTTTACAATGGAAATAATTTTTATCTTTCAACTAACATGAATAAGATTTATGAGGAGACGAGAAAAGAATTTTTTTTATTGGTTTAATTTTTATTATGATTTCGACTTTCTTTCCACCAAAATGAGAAATTTAGAGTTTTAATTCTAAATTTAGGCAATCTAAAGCTAGAAAAGGTAAACACACGATATCTTTAAAGATAGCGATACCGATCATATTTCTGCGATAGCAATGGCGATGCTATAAACATGAATAAATCATAACACAAAAGAAAATAGTAATTCTTTAGTAACGTGGCCTGTTAGCAGATTTTCACAATTTTTTTCAGAGTACATAGAAAATACAATAAAAATAAGAATAAAATCAAAAAACAAATACCATAAAAGCCAATAACATCATTAATTCACGTAGCAAATATCTAAACTTTTCACCAATGATATACGTTTTCAACACGAACAAAAATCCCATCACGGCTTTCATATACGAGCATAGTCTAAATATGCGACAAAATAAAATATACACAAAGCCATGGTTGCCAAAACCGATGAACCATAGCTGCCATAATTTTCAATAACGACAGAACTTAAATTAATATATATTTCATAGACCATAACTTCCAAAAGAATTTCGATATATATATATATATATATATATATATATATATATATATATATATATATATATATATATATATATATTATATATATATATTACCAGACGCCTAATAAAATTTCTGCCAGAATTAAGGAGATAAGAAAACTGGTCAAATTAGTTATATGATGTTGGAAAAATAGATAAAGGGAGTGTATTCCAGACTTTACCAGTAGAGTACACGTAAGATTGAGCATAGCGGTTAAGTCTGAGATCGGAGAGTTGGACAGAGAAAGGATGAGACTGTGTAGAATAGCTTGTCGCACAAATCTTTCTCAATGGAGAAAGGGCAAAGGGATACGAGGTCACATTTTCTATATAAAAAATAGGCTGTGAGAGTTTTAGCAGACTAAAAACTCTGTTATATAACTGTCTGCGAGTGATTTATTCGGCCTTTGACCTCGTAGCCCATGCCCGAGTTGTGGTCGGGAAAGTCCTTTGGGATTTGACGTTGTGACTGTATATCGTGAGCAAGTTACAATGCAATTTCCTTTTGCATCGCTGTGGCCTAGCCTAGTGGTTTACGCATAAGACTACCATCTTAAAGATCGCTGGTTCGAGTCCAATAGCAGACATTATTTTTCTATATATATATATATATATATATATATATATATATATATATATATATATATATATATATATATATATATATATATATATATATATATATATATATATATATATAATATATTATATATATAGTTAAGAAGCTTTCTGAGCTTCGATATTTTTTATATCGATATTTTGAAATTTCGATTTTAATCGGTATCTCATTGCAACGTTGTATAGGTTAGGCCTGTATTTTTGGCAACTTCGGTAGTTCAGGTTAGATAAGTCGAACTATGTATGCTAGAAAATAATAACAAATTAAAAAAATAATTAGAATAAATTTGAATTTGGCATATCGAGATTAATATTTTCGAATATCGATATTCCAAATAGAAACTCAGAAAACTTCTTCTTAAATATATATATATATATATATATATATATATATATATATATATATATATATATATATATATATATATAAGATATAATTATATATTTGAATTCTGGTAACATTAAAAATATGGTAGTTATTGTTCATCAGTTTTGGCAACCATGGCTTTGTGTATATTTTATTTTGTCGCATATGAAAGTCGTGAGGGGAATATTGTTTGTGCTGAAGACGTATATCATTGGCGAAAGTAGCTACGTGAATAAATGTTGTAATTGGCCTTTCCGGCATTTTTTTGGTGTTATTCTTATTTTTTGCTGCATTTGCTGGGTATCTGGAGAAATTGTGAAAATCGGTTAAGAGACCATAACACTAAAGTATTACCGAAAATACCAGCACATTGTTCATTATATAGTTTTCATGTAATAGTATATTTAGTTTTATCATATCATATCATTAATCCCTATTCAAAAACACTATTATTTAAGAATATTCTTCATTTAATTCCGTGTTTGGGTTTAAGTGTGTCTTTTCGTAAAGAGAAAATAAACTTTATAGCAGAACTTTAAGAAATTAGTGAGTGGTATTTTAATCCAAAAATTTCTTTTGAAGGAAACCCTTTAGAATGGACTCTTTAAATATCTTTCATCCATAAAAAAAAACTTTTTAATAATTTTCTGTTCTCTTGTTTTACTTTTTTCTTCTATCACAAAGAGCTTGAAAATAATCCTTATCCGAAGTTTCATTTTCGCCTTCCTCTCTTCTAATGACGAAGATGTACTTTATTCTATGCCTTTCTGCAACAGTTGATGAAGAGCTGTAGGTTTTCGTCCTGAGTTTTTTATTTGGAACCTGAGGAGGAAAGTCTGGTCATAGAGCAAGTTTATAATAAAGGTTGAGAACAATGGAGGTAAGTTAATCTATCTCATTACAC
>SEYY01019125.1:112500-117500 GCA_009176605.1 Armadillidium nasatum | reverse complement strand
ATATATAATATATATATTATATATATATATATATATATATATATATATATATATATATATATATATATATATATATATATATATATATATATATATATATATATATATATATATATATATATATATATATATATATATATATATATATATATATATATATATAATATATATATATATATATATATATATATATATATATATATATATATATATATATATATATATATATATATATATATATATATATATATATATATATATATATATATATATATATATATATATATATATATATATATATATATATATATATATATATATATATATATATATATATATATATATATATATATATATATATATATATATATATATATATATATATATATATATATATATATATATATATATATATATATAATATATATATATATATATATATATATATATATATATATATATATATATATATATTATTTGTATGATTACTGTTTATTTTAGATAATTAACAGCTGCTTTAAAGTAATTTTTCATCATTCACTGAAACTGTATAATTTTCATGGAGGATATTTAGTAAATTTAAATAAATTTAAAGAAATTTAAATAAATTTAATGAGAGAGTCGAAAACTTGATTAAAATTAAAGTTTAAAGCCCTTACTTTAACGAGCTTGTTAATGGTTTCTCTAAACTTCAATTACCTTTAAAAAAAAAAAAAAAAAAAAAAAAAAAAAAAAAAAAAAAAAAAAAAATTGTAATTGATTTTTTTTTTTGTAACTTTAAATTCCTGATTTACTTAATGGAAGTTTTTATTGTTTTTTTTGTTTTCTTCTCTCTCTCTCTCTTTCTCAAGCGCGATTTCGTAAACTTTAAGTACGTGCGTTTGAGCTAATCTTGAAGACGAATAAGAAGAGATAAATAGACGAGATATTTATTCGGAAATACGATTTTAGAATCTGAGGAGAATTTACCCTGTGACCCAAGTTTTTATTTTTCCTCTAAAACAGCGTTTCCCAGCCTGGTCTACATGGACCCCAAGGACCACAGAGACATTGAGGAGTCCACAATTAGTTTTTACTAACTACAAATAAATATTCAATTTTGGAATATTACATACAAATATATGGGGGTCAGCATACGTCAAGTTAGGACTCGGATGCGTGTGGGTGGGGGGGAGGTCCACAAGCAAAAATAGGTAGGGAACTCTTGATCTAAAATATACCTTTCTTTCTAATTTAATCATAAAATCACCTTTAATTCGTTAAAAAATTAATAAATATATTAAACATTAAATTTTTCTTATCCAGCTTTCTTACGTATTACTTGTAATTATATGGAATTATGAAACAACATTTGTGAAACTTTGATATCATAATAGTTCTGGAGGGATATATGGGAAAATTTGGTACCAAAAATGAAGAAAAGTTAAAAAAATGGATGCAAAATAAACAAAGAATAGAAGCTCAATATATCACGATTTAGAAATTGATTACTGTATATTAATTATTACATTCTGAAAAATGAAATTACAATAATCAATGATTTACAGCTGGAATACATTGTGCAAATATAAAAGAAGTTTTTGCCTAAATAAGTAAGCATAGTAGCAGCTCTCAGTTGCTTTTTATGCCCCCTCCTTGAAAAGGACTCTGCCCGTGAGTGGTGGCAACATGTTAAAAAAAAAAGAAAAAAAAAGTAAAGATGATTTTAGTTTAAAAATTAATAGCAGTTCATTCATTGGTAAATCGGGAAGACAAGAATAAGATGGAAATATAAACATAATTTTTAGTTGTTAAGGAAACAATTGGAAAAAAATACACTTTACCTAAGATCAATCAACTTAAAATTGATTTAATGTATATATAAAATAGATTGATTTATAATCTTATATTCTTTTTTATCTTGTCTTTGAGGTTTCGAAAATGTAAGCAACTTTAACCTACCAGCGTTTTTTCATGGTGGTAAGAAAGCTTTAATGATCTTAGCTTTCTTTGAGGTTTCTCAACTGATTTATATATTTGGCTTCTAAATATTGCTATAATAAAATTATTTTTTTAAAGAATTTTTTTACCTTAGATTGGTTAATTAATTTGAATAGTTTTTCTACCTTTTGTATGACCATTTCTTTTGTTCTTAACCCACAATTTCATTTTCGTATATATATATATATATATATATATATATATATATATATATATATATATATATATATATATAATATATATATATATATATATATATATATATATATATATAATATATATATATATATATATATATATATATATATATATATATATATATATATATATATATATATATATATATATATATATATATATATATATAATATATATATATATATATATATATATATATATATATATATATATATATATATATATATATATATATATATATATATATATATATATATATATATATATATATATATATATATATATATATATATATATATATATATATATATATATATATATATATATATATATATATATATATATATATATATATATATATATATATATATATTCATATATATATATATATATATATATATATATATATATATATATATATATATATATATATATATATATATATATATATATATATATATATATATATATATATATATATATATATATATATATATATATATATATATATATATATATATATATATATATATATATATATTTCGAAAATGAAATTGTGGGTTAAGAACAAAGGAAATGGTCATACAAAAGGTAGAAAAACTAAGTTATAAGACTACTCGTGCAGTGTCACTTTTATATGCCCAATTAGGCGGTTATCTGCATTAAAATGAGGAGCACGTCTAGACCCATTGGGTTAGTCATCTTAACTCAGTTACTTGAGCAGTAATTGTTTTATTTTTTTAGCTTGTAATGGAGGGTTGCGTTAAATCCTCGTCAAGGAATTTAGAATAGAGCAAATGTTTAGATTAAATGTTTTGTTTCAAAGGGGGTAAAAAATATTACGAAAAAATCAAAAATGGCAAATGCAGTTTTTTGGAACCGAACACTAAGCTGTTTGAGTATTTTTTGATGGCAGGACCTTTCAGGGATGAACGAGAGGACGTTAAAGACAATTGTAGGAATAGGTGACCAACCGAGTGTTAGTGTAACGAAAATGTCTAAAAGATGTCAATTGTTGTGTGATAACTGCTAAAAAATACCGGCAAAGAAGATAAAAATTAGCCAAGACACAAGAAAAAATTGTAGTTTAAGATCTTCCTAAAGGCAAGGGGCGTTCGAGCTTTGTTCCACACTTTTTGATTCCATAGAAGAAGGGGAAAAATTGGAGTTTTCCAAGATTTTGATTACTACTACCAAAACTTACTCTGATTCCTTTAAAAAGACTTTTACTAACGATGAATAATGGTGCTTTGCCATGGATCAGAGAAACTTCGCAAAGGCCAACAAGAGTACCATTTCAGAAGTCTTATGTGAACACAATGATAGGCATTTTCTTCGATTAATCCACAAAAAAAATTTGTTCCAGAAGGTCAAACTGTCAGTGCAAATTTCTATAAAGGTACAATGGAATGACTGCTACAAAGAATTCAACTCGCTAAACCAGTCATGTATGAATCCAGTGATTCTCAATACACACACAACAAAGCTCCCTATCACAAGATGGTGATTGGGAAAGCATTTTTTTTTCCAAAATATATGACTTTGCTTGCAAAAAAACCCATTGGAAAAGAAGACTTCTATAGAGGCATCCGAAAGTTGTTTGACAGTGCAAATTGGTTTATAGATTTAGAAGGAAGAATTCCGAATAATAAACAGTGAGAGTCTCATTTCTTTTAACGCTCTCATTTCTTAATTTCAGTAATAGTAGACGCCTGTGTTGTATATATATATATATATATATATATATATATATATATATATATATATATATATATATATATATATATATATATATATATATATATATATATATATATATATATATATATATATATATATATTTTAAACCTGAGGTATCAATATATTCTTTTTAGCTCTTATGCTCTTAATATATAAATATTTTTATAGGCAACGATTTATATTCTTTAGAGCGTCAAAAATAATGTGATGAATTGCGTCTTAAATCAATAAGCTCTTTTGGACCTCAGGACAAGGAATGCCTCATGTCTGTAATTGTGTTTGTGTGTATGCGAGTGTGTGTGTGTGTGTGTTCGTGTGTGAGAGTATTTGAGTGCCTGTGTTGCACAATCTAAGCATCTTGAAGAAACAAAATAAAAGAAGATATTGATTTGCATTCGTCCGTTTGAAGTACTCTTATTCAGGTTGTGTGAGTAAGAAGAGGAGGAAGAAAAATGAGAAAGAGAGAGAGAGATAAGAAAGAAATTGAGATTAGAGAAGAAGAGGATGGGAGGAGGAGAGGAGGAGAGGAGGAGAGGAGGAGAGGAGGAGAGGAATATGAGAAAAGAGAGAGAGAGAGAGAGTAAAAAAAAAAAAGAAAGGTAGAAACATAATAAGGAAAGAAAATGAAATGAAAGTGAAAATAGAGAGGAAAGGAGAAAGACTGAGGGAAGTGAGAAATTTTTGAAGAGGAAAAATTATTAATGAAATGAAAATAAATAAAAATGAAAAATTTCATTTTACCAAATTATATTTTTTCAAATTTTAACCAAAGATTTAAATTTGGAATATTCCGTAGAATCAACAGTAAGCGGATTAACTAAAAATCTGTCAAAAATCCTTCTTATTATTCCCAAATTTCTGTCGAACATAAAGACAGAACAAACTTTATAAACTTTATTTTAAAAAAGAATCAATAACTTATTATTATTGTGCTGTCTGCTGTGGCACAAACGGTAGAGTGATTAACTAGCGTCCTTGAGGTCGCTGGCTCGATCCCTGTTGCGGTAGCGGTTGTGACTGCGGTTCTGGACAGATAAAAATTTCTTTCCTAGAATAGGGCAGTGCCCTGAGATGTGAACTTT
>SEYY01019125.1:100000-102500 GCA_009176605.1 Armadillidium nasatum | reverse complement strand
TGGCAGACAGACTATATCGTTTTAAGCAGAAAAACCATACTGCTTTTAGCAGACAGATCATACTGTTTTAAAGAGAAAAAATATTGTTTTAAGCAGACAGATTTAAACTGTTTTTATCAAACAAAACACACTGTTTTTGGCAGACAGACTATACCATTTTAAGAAGGAAAACCATACTGCTTTTAGCAGACAGACAATACTGTTTCAAGGAGAAAAAATACTGTTTTAAGCCGACAGATCAAACTGCTTTTAGCAGAGAAACCAAACTGTTTTTGGCAGATAGACCATACCGTTTTAAGCAGGAAAACATACTGTTTTAGGCAGACAGATCATAGAATAGTTGAGAGGGTATATCGTCGACAGTGGAACTCCGGGGTGAGGCTCCAGCCTATATAACCTCATCCCCTACCCTCACTTCACACTGCACTCCCCCCCCAAATTTTTTAAAAATTTAATAATCAAAAATAATTAAAAGTAAATAAAATTATTAAAAAATAAATGAAATTAAAACAAGTAAAATAAATTAATAAATTAATAATTTAAAGAGATTAGAAGAAAAATATAAATGTGGCCGCAGCATTATTTTTCCCATCACTTCACTCCACTAAGATATATATATATATATATATATATATATATATATATATATATATATATATATATATATATATATATATATATATATATATATATATATATATATATATATATATATATATATATATATATATATATATATATATATATATATATATATATATATATATATATATATATATATATATATATATATATATATATATATATATATATATATATATATATATATATATATATATATATATATATATATATATAATATATATATATATATATATATATATATATATATATATATATATATATATATATATATATATATATATATATATATATATATATATATATATATATATATATATATATATATATATATATATATATATATATATATATATATATATGTAGGTATACTCCCTTCAGGAGTTCCCATCGATGGTAAGAACCCTTAGACACATTAAAAATAGTCAAAAATTATTTTAAGTTATTATATATATATATATATATATATATATATATATATATATATATATATATATATATATATATATATATATATATATATATATATATACTATATATATATATATATAATATATATTATATATATATATATATATATATATAATTATATATATATATATTATATAATATCTATATATTATATATATTATATATATATATATATATATATATATATATATATATATATAATATATATATATATATATATATATATATATATATATATATATATATATATATATATATATATATATATATATATATATATATATATATATATATATATATATATATATCGTGGTGGAATGGGTGGGGTGGGGTGGGGTGAATTGAAAAGGGATGTGGGGCTGCATTTGTATTTTTCTCCAACTCATTTTTAATTATTTTCATTTAATTTTACTAATTTTTCTTCAACTTTATTAATTTCTAATAATTTTCATTTATTTTTTAATTATATTCAATTATTTTAATTTTTAGTTTTTTTGAGGGGAATAGATGTATGGAGTGGGGGTAGGATAAGGGTGGGAGGTAGGGGATAAGGGGAGTATGGAAATGGATTGGGCAGATAGGACGCCTTACAGGGGACGGGTCCCCCGGGGTGACCTTCTGGAGCCTTACCCAGGCGTCCCAGGATCAACAATATTCCCGCTCAACTACTCAAACTCTTTAAACAGACAGATCATACCATTTTAAGCAAACAAATCATACTGTTTTAAGCAAACAAACCATACTGTTTTAAGCAAACAAACCATACTGTTTTAAGCAAACAAACCATACTGTTTTAAGCAAACAAACCATACTGTTTTAAGCAAACAAACCATACTGTTTTAAGCAAACAAACCATACTGTTTTAAGCAAGCAAACCATACTGTTTTAAGCAAACAAACCATACTGTTTTGCGCAACAAAAAAAACACACTGTATTAAGCAAACAAACCATATTATTTTAAACATCTGCTTTTGAGATAGGAACCAAGAGAGAATTCTTCATATGAATGAAGCAAATGCTATTACAGTTTATAAGACAAATTTCCGGGTGTAAGAGATCCATCACCGTCTCTCCTCTTTTTAACTGGATATTAATTATTCATAAAGTATATAGGGAATATAGTTCATACTCGATACTTTGGGATTAAGGGTCTGCCTAATTTTTCAGCACGGTTTCTGTGGTTTGATAAGGTAAAGAAACTGCTTCTACTTTCCTTAAATATCTAGTTAATATCCTTACTAATGGGGATCATCTAGCCCTATTTTTATTGGCAATTATATATATGTATATATATATATATATATATATATATATATATATATATATATATATATATATATATATATATATATATATATATATATATTCTCGCCTTAATCTCCCTTGG
>SEYY01019125.1:70000-87500 GCA_009176605.1 Armadillidium nasatum | reverse complement strand
GTAATTGAAAAAAAGGCAATTTTATTTTAGTGATTGTTTGAAAATGTTTTAGAAGAAAACCGAATAAAAAAAATAGAAAACAAAATTTGCATTCGTATTTTGAGACTTAAAAAAAAAAAAAAAGGAAAAAATATAAGTACAAATTGTTGGTATGCATTATTGTATTTGTGGATTTTAGGGTAATGACTCGGAATAAATTATTTTTAATTATATTTAGCATAATGAGCATTTAGGTACTGATCACATAAAACTTCGTAATCTTTAACAATTATAAAAGTGATCCCCCAAACTGGGATTTGAAGTTTTTAGTTATTGCTACTTATATTATACTAAATAAATTACAAATTGTTGGTCCCAACAAATCTTGCATCTTATATGCAATACTTGTCTGTTTTGCATATTTCACTTAGCTCTTCCATTAATTTCTTAGCCATTTCAGCAATCATATTCAAGCGAGGTATATCAAGGGCTAATGGTGCGCGGTTCCAGTGAGTTTAGGCACTTCTGCCCTAGTACACCCAAACTCAATGGCGCCGAGATGAAGGTCTTCATAATTTGTTTTTTTGAATTTCCGATAGTGAACCATGCTTCTTGCCACTTGCTGGTGAATTAATTTGTTGGAAGCTTTAAAACACTGTTCTATGATAGCAATAGAAAGTGCGCAATGAGTTTAACATAGCTCTTGAGTTCCATCGTTCATTCTGGAGTGAAGGCAATTTTCTTCCCCAATTAATGATCGCGAAAGTACCAAACTCTGTACAATGTTAGAAATGCCTTGCAGATTTCAAACAAGAACGTTAATTTGTTTCTCCAGCCGAGATTTTCGTTCACATCTACCTCTGCCTCAGTCTTGTGTTCATTTTGTAGTTCTTCGTAGTTTTCTAATAATTTGCCGATGAATTTTTAATTCAACTCGTTTTGGTGTGGTAGTTTTAGAAAAGTAACAATCCAGAACTTGCCTCAATATTCCGTCTAAAATGTGATGCTCACATCCAATGTACTGAGTAATCTCTAAACCCTTTCCAACTATCACTCTCTGTAGTCTTGCAACAATGCCATTTGATAACCCGGTGTTGAAGGGTTTCGTTTCACATATGATCATTTTAATGCTTGCCCAAGCATCATAGTCATCAATTATTTTCTTTAATGAATCATATATATCCTGAGAAGATCTGTTTTTACACCTGACTACCTCAAGTCTAATCAATGTAGTTGCATTTTCAAGGGGACAACCTTGAATTCATTTTTCTAACAGTCTTTCGCTCCCGAAGTGAAGACAGAATTCCTTTTCTTCCTTCAGAATTTTATTGATATTATCCAATTTCTTTTCAGAAAGTGTCACGACTCAACGCTATACTCCAGATTGTGTAGGTGCTGTAGGAGGAACACTTTTTCTGCAAGACTTTCACATACTTTTGACGCCTTATGAGTTGATTGATATAAACTAACAAGTAACCAATTTTGTATCAAATAGATTTCTCCTGATGACTAGCTCTGAATCATCAGAGCTGCTCTCTAATGGGCTGCTCTCATTGTTGTTTGAGATATCAGATACACTTTCCATATTAAATTTGATAGCGTTCTGTTCATGTAATACATGAACATGCTTTATTTCCTAAGGGTGAACAAATGAATTTCGTGTAGGTTTATGAGTGAAATATTTCACTTTACTCACCACCTGATTTCAATTGTTTCTGGTAGAACACCTTATCCTCTCGACAAAGCCAAGCATCATCAAATTTTGAGAAGTCAAACATGGTATCTATATAATTCCAGAAGTCATTTTTTGGTGTTCGTTGATTCTTTTCATACAGATCTATAAAGTTTAATTAGTCGTTCATTTATCACTTGCTAAATGAGGGTGTTAAAACTGAATTTCCCTCACAAGTCAATTAGTTCTTTGTCAATCACTTTAATTCTAATTATTCTCCCTTTGTATTCTTCCAATAAAATCTACCTAAAATGTATAGCTCTCTATGAGTTGTGTAAGTTGTGTAAGTTGTCAAACATTCAACATAAGGAAAGTAACGCCGATTGTATAAATGATGATATAAATAGTTTTGAAGACCAATTTTGGGTACTTTTTTAACTACATCGCAAGATTTAAAGAATTCCAATGAAATACGATTAGTTGTTCTTAATTCTCATTTCATAATTATTAATCAAATCTGAAAAGCTCAAAATAATTACGATAAAAGATTATAATGAAAAAAGTACTAGCATATATATATATATATATATATATATATATATATATATATATATATATATATATATATATATATATATATATATATATATATATATATATATATATTATATATAACTGCTAATGATGTTATAATTTCGAGGAATCGAACCCGGGTCCAAAAGATGGAAATCCGTTGTGTTGACCACTACTCCACTGATGGTTCAAAATGAAATAATTTAGAACTTCTACTGACATGAGTAGTGGTCAACACAACGGACTTCCATCTTTTGGACCCGGGTTCGATTCCTCGAAATTATAACATCATTAGCAGTTATGAAAATTATAAATAATGATTCCACGGTTGATTTATCATAGTGGTTATCAAAATATATATATATATATATATATATATATATATATATATATATATATATATATATATATATATATATATATATATATATATTATTTCACCTCTGATGATGAAAGGACAGAGGCTTTCTAATTTCGATCAGAGTAAGGAGACTTCGGGGATTTAATCAAGTTAAAGGTCAACATGCTCCGATACGCTACGTTTAAAGGTGTGAGAGTCAAAGAAGTTGGAAAAAACAGATAAAGGGAGTGTGTTCTAGACTTTACCAGTTGAGTACTTGCAAGATTGAGCATAGCGGTTAAGTCTGGGGTCAGGGAGTTGGAAAGAGAAAGGATGAGGCTGTTTAAAAAGGCATGACGCACGAGCCCTTCTGAAGAGCAATGTCCATTGGAACAGCGATAATATAGAGAGAGTAACTCAGTAGTTAGAAAGGCAGAAAGAGAATTAGTGAGAGCTGAGTAGTTGATAAAGTGAAAAGCCCTGAATATCAACCTTTCAAGAAGAACTGTATGAATGGAACCATCTCACATATCAGAGACGTGCACCATACAGGGACGAACATGAATTCCATTAAGAGCAAGGAACTGGGGAAGTGAGAAAAAATTACAATGATTCCGTGAAAACTCATCCTCTTAGAAATTGCTTAGAAAGGGAAGTTATGTGATATTTCCAAGAATGATAAGGAGAAAAAGAAACACCGAGAACATTAAGGAAAAAAAAGTTTGTGATGTGTGTTTTTGATGAAAATTTCATAGTTGAGTGAGTTGTTTATTAAATTTAAAGGATGAACGGTGGCCGTCTACATCAGCTACTATAGAAAGGCCAGAAACGAAATCAGAGAGAATACAACAGAGAGAAGGATAGATACTGAAAGAAGGAAACTTTAAAGTGAAAGTTTTGTCCCACACTCTATCGAAAGTTTTCTATATTTCCAGCAAGATTCACCGAAATGCCGAAAAGTGGAGGATCAAAAGTTAAAGAGAAGGAAAAAAGATCACCAATAAAGCGTTTTTAACTAGTGATCCAATATAAGATTAGAAGATTTGAGATATTTCCAAATGTTTCTGTTAATAGGGTTCAGACATTGTTTTGGCATTTTTTTTGGTTGATTATTGTATTCTGGAATAAAAATTGTACTATATAATGTACAAAAAATATTTTAATCGATTCATTATTGGG
The DNA here is from genome assembly GCA_009176605.1 of Armadillidium nasatum. Taxonomy (NCBI): domain Eukaryota; kingdom Metazoa; phylum Arthropoda; class Malacostraca; order Isopoda; family Armadillidiidae; genus Armadillidium; species Armadillidium nasatum. Next base: position 83,757 of record SEYY01019125.1, on the reverse strand, counting down.
CGAGATACACATTTACGAATTTTTATCTAATTTCTCTAAGTCGTATAGGTTGGGAGAAACATACCTTTTCACTTCTTCCTGTACAACTTTTTTCCCTTGATCGAAAATGTCCAAATTTTCAGGAACTGTAGAAGAAGGGCATAGCTAAAGTGCGATCTTGAAATATTTTACTGTAAATATCTATTCCTAAAACATGTAAAGTAAAATGAAAAAAAGTTTAAAAATTTAGATTTTTTTTTTAAAATTTCAAAACATCATAACTTTTTTTAATTAAGAGATAGATATATAAAGTATCTTAAGATCGACCTTTAGATATATCTTTTCTCTAGAGGTTCTGAAAATTTAACCAATTTCGGCAGAGAAATAAAAAAGTTGTACGAATAACAATGAAGGTAACAAATTGGACTTAAAAGTATACCTTACTGTTTCGGGTATAATTTTTTTTGTGTTTTGATTTAACTTTCCCGAATTTTCGAGAATTATAGAAAAAAAGGTATTTCTAAAGTTCGGTCGCAAGAGATTTTAAATATCTTTCCTTTTAGAAAAAGTTTTGTTGTATAGAAATTTGAAAAAAAAAATTTCAAAATTTTCAAACTTTTATTTGAATTTTTCTTCACAGCGTGTTTTTAGAGATAGAAATATAAAATATCTCATGATCAAACTTTAACCATCTCTTTCTAAAGTTTCTGAAAAATTGGAAAAGTTCGGTCAAGAAAAAGAAAGGTATATCGGAAAAAGTGAGGGATGTTGGGATAAACGCTGGAGGAAATAATTTAAAAGCATTAGGAGGAGGTTAAGAGGTTAAGAAAAGATCAAGCATGTTTGTTTCATCACAAAGAAGGTTTGGAAGACTGGTAGAAAGTTGCACCAACTGCTCAAGGTTGTTTTCAATAGAAAAGTGATTGACTAGTTCTCCAGTTGTATCATGAGAAGTAGATTAAACTCATTGGCGGTGGTAAGCTTTGAAATCGATTAAAATGATGATTTCTGAGAAAGGAGAAGAAGAAAGGGTAATTGTAGCGTTCACGGGAGTGGATTTTTTCGTACGAGACAAGGTTGCTAATATACCTACGCGTTGGGAGTTCGACTAGAACTACGCGTAGGAATTTGAAACTAACAACATAGCCTAAGAATTTGTGATACGACAAGGTTGCTGGATCATTGGCGTTAAAAAAAAAAAAAAAAAAAAAAAAAAAAAAATAAAAATATATATATATATATATATATATATATATATATATATATATATATATATATATATATATATATATATATATATATATAATATATATATATATATATATATATATATATATAATAAAAATAATAAAATAATAAAATAATAAAAATAATAATAATAATAATAACAATAATAAAAATACTAATAATAATAATAATAATATGTAGAGATAGAAGTATAAGTGAAAATTTTATCACCACCACTCACGGGTCGGGGGTACGGGGGGCAGAGCCCCCCGTAGACAAACGCTCGTGTGCCATGCATTTGCAACTTGTATTATAAAAATATGCATTATTGCAGTACAGCAATGAAATCGTAAATGCATGGCACACGATCATTTGTCTACGGGGGGCTCTGCCCCCCGTACCCCCCGACCCGTGAGTGATGGTGATAAATTTTCACTTACATTCCTCTCTCTCTCTCATATATATATATATAATATATATATATATATATATATATATATATATATTATATATATATATATATATATATATATATATAATTATTATTATTATTATTATTATTATTATTATTATTATTATTATTATTATTATTATTATTATTATTATTATTATTACACATTACCCCATATCCCGCATCATGCAAAATTCTTGTAAATTTTAACTATTATTTCCATTTTTAGCTTCAACATATTTTAAAATATAGCAACTCGTCAAAACATTGAAAGATTTTTTTTTTTTTTTTTTTTTTTTGAGAGCGGCCTCACCAACGAGTTCACGTGAGAGAGTTTTATAATGGCGGCAAACGATATTATGACGTCATAATTATTCCTATTATTTTAAACTTTTTTTTTTAATTTAAGTGTTTTTTTAATTTTTTTTTCTTACAAAATAATTTGGCGTTCGTCGATTAACCAAAAAAATAAGCAAACATATCATTTCCTTTTTGTAGTTACGCTGAGAAGAAAACAAAAAAAACCGGCACGTCGTATCAGTTTCAGTTGAACTCGCAACGCGTGAATACGTAGTTTCAATCGAACTAGCAACCCGTAGGTATGTAGGTATTTTCAGCAACCTTGTCTCGTACGAAAAAATCCACTCCCGTGAACGCTACAATTACCGAAGAAAGAATGTTCTCTATCTCAGAGTTTAAATCGTCGAAGATTTTTTAGTAATCAGTAGAATTTGGCAATAAATAAACAGAACAAATAAATATAGTTACAAAATAGCAAGAGAGCTTAAGTCTTACTGTAGAGAATTCATAGATTAAAATTATAATACCGTTGAGCACGCATGCGCAGCACCAGTCTTTTTTTTTATCTATTTTTCTTTTTTATTTTTTTGCTATTATTATAATTTTATTTTATTTTTTATACGCTACACTATATCCCGCAAGATGCAGGGTTGCGTCGGCTGCAGAAACTTCATATTCCTGCAACCGTACTTGGGACGAAAATACTGGTAAAAAAGGTTCCCAGCCTTTTGACCTTTAGAACCATGAGAAGAATAATTCCCCAATTGTCCTGACTGCGACGAAATCACAATCCTTTATCGACCATTTGTTACCTAGAAGTACTAACAATTTCCAATTTCCAATACACTTGTTCGCCAAAAGTTATTTAAAAGAACATAATTAGAAATTTTGATGCTTCACTGTTGATTTATATTTAAAATTACTTAAAAGACCTAATTCGAAAATTTTGTTGCTCCTCTTGAATTTTGATAAAATATTAATTTGATTTAACATATTAATTATTTAATTTCAAATACTAAATTCAATAAAAATTTTAAAATAATTTCTTCGATTATAAATAAATAGATCAAATGTAAAGATAATAGTTATAAGTACCAGTAGTCCAGTGCTACAGCGTTAGACAGCTGCTATAGCTGACCTTTAGAAATAAAAAGTAAAAAGTAAAAAATAAAAAAAAATTCCCACATAGAAATGTACACGCTAAATATACACACATAAAAGAAAAAAAAAACGTTTACGTATAAATGTAAATTAAATTTTTAAATTTTTTAATTTTAAAATAATTTCTTCGACTATAAATAAATAGATAAAATGTAAATATAATAGTTATAAGTACCAGTAGTCCAGTGGTACAGCGTTAAACAGCGTTTAGAAACAAAAAAAAGTAAATAGTAAAAAATAAAAAAAAAATTCCCACATACAAATGTACACGCAAAATATACACACATAAAAAGGAAAAAAATGTTTACGTTTAAATGTAAATTAAATTTTTAAATTTTTAAGCTTAAATAATATAGATATATATTTGAGTTTCGATCTTAAATTTGATGCTCGTTTTAATCCCAGTATGAAAACGAAATTGCCTATATATATATATACATATATATATATATATATATATATATATATATATATATATATATTATATATATATATATATATATATATATATATATATATATATATATATATATATATATATATATATATATATATATATATATATATATATATATATATATATATATATATATATATATATATATATATATATATATATATATATATATATATATATATATATATATATATATATATATATATATATATATATATATATATATATATATATATATATATATATATATATATATATATATATTATATATATATATATATATATATATATATATATATATATATATATATATATATATAAATAATTATAATAATAAATAGATTAAATGTAAAGATAATACTTAGAAGTTTCAGTGGTCCACTGGTAAAGTGATAGACAAGTATAAGTATAAAAATACATTCATAAAAGTTTAAAAAAAAGAAAAAAGAAAAAAATTCACACGTAGTAATGTACACGCTTAAATATACACACATAAAAGAAAAAAATGTACACTTATAAATGAAAACGACTTAAATAATATAAATATATATTTGAGTTTCGGTCTCAATTTTTATTTTTTTTTATAATGTACAGATTTATAAAAACTTCGAACCAACAACACCTACAGCAACTGACAATCACTTTACCACTGGACCACTGCCACTTTTAAGTAGTAACTTTGCATTTTAACAAGCTTAACAGGCTTAACAAGCCTCCTCCTGAAATGAAATTGCTCATGAAACTCTGAGATTAGCCTAGAAAATCGTCGATATAATTAAGTGAAAACATTAGAAACGAAATACGATTCTGAATTTGGATAATACTCAAATAATATCATTGCGGATATACAGACGTGGAGACCTATCCTGATTCCAATGACAGGCTGAGGCCTTCCTTCTGGGATCAGCGTGGGTGAACTGTTGGTGTAATAGGAAAAAAGATATTGGAAACAAAAATTGGACTATCAATTTGGACGATACTGATAAAAATCGACATATGCTGATCTCGCTGACAGGCTGAGACCTTCCTGTGAGAACAAGTAAGAAAAGAAAAGAAGAAAAGAAGTAATATATATATATATATATATATATATATATATATATATATATATATATATATATATATATATATATATATATATATATATATATATATATATATATATATATATATATATATATATATATATATATATATATATATATATATATATATATATATATATATATATATATATATATATATATATATATATATATATATATATATATATATATATATATATATATATATATATATATATATATATATATATATATATATATATATAATCACTACAAATTAATTTGAAAAATGTAAAATAATATAATCTTAATTCCATTTTTATGTTTACAATCTTCCTTTAATTAATTATTATTATTATTATTATTATTATTATTGTTATTTTTTTAACATCTTGTTTTCTATGGAGACGTCCATATCATAAAGCCTGCAAATTACTTAATAATAATTTTTAGAAAGTTTTAAAAATTCTTAAAATATATAAAGAAGATCTTGATTTATATTAAGAAAAATCTGCATATTAACGAGTAAACAAGGCAATGTACCTTCAAAATAAAGAAAAAGGATGTACTGTCAAAAAAAAAAATAATAAAAAAAATAAAAAAAAGGTAAAATAAAAATAAAAAATCTAAAAAATAAAAATAATAATCCAAAACCTAAAAATGATAAAATAATCTAAAAGAAAAAAAAAAAAGAAAAAAAAATCTAACAAAAGAAAGAAAAAATGTCTTTATCGTGAAGGTTTATTGTGTGGATATTATGAATCTGAAGTTTAGTATTCCTTTCAGATCTTTCAGAGAGAGAATTATTAATTTAAGAATTTAAATAAAAATGAAATCTTTATTTTCAGATTTAATTAATAAAACTTGTTTTCACAGGCTGTGAATTGGCAGCAAGATCGACACTGCGATACTAGTAAAGAATTAAAATAATATTTATTATGATCTTACATTAATTAAGAATTAAAGTTTTAAACTGAGTTCAAAAACTGAGCGGATCACTGAATCAAATCATTTTACTAATAAGCCTAATCACAAACATTAAAAACCACATCGAATAATGTGTGTTTATGAAAGAAGAGTTACCGTTACAGTAATTAAAAAGAAGTTGATTGCACAAAAATTCTACACAACTAATTATGTTAAAATATTAAAATTTGTGAATTTTATTTTTTTTTTTTTTTTTATTTTTTTTTTTATTTTTATTTTTTTTTTGCTAAAAGTAGGTCTTACAATAGTTTACGATCTCTTTTAATTCGATAGCTACATAATTTTCATTCCACCACCTTCAACGACAGACATTTTTATTGTTAATAATTTTAATACTTTGATTCAGATTAAAGACCATTTTATCCACGGTTTCTTATTTGAATAATCTGAATTTTATGTTTATAATTTAAATATAAGGATTTTCCGATCCACCATTCTCTTTTATATTCTGAAACACTTCAGATCTTTTGGCTGAAAAAATACAATTTAGCCTAAATTTATAATGCTACACTAGGCATTAAGATACTCACAAATTATTATTCACCCAAATTGCGTTGCTTCAACGTACATTATTGCGTAAATAAATCTTATCTTGTATCCAAAGTGGTATGCAGATATCCTAAGAATTTTAATGTTGACAGTTTCTACAGTAATTTATTAGAATTTTCCAATAATGCAACAGGTTCCAAATAAGAATTTTTAATGTATTAGTATTAAAAAAAAAAAAAAAAAAAAAGAACCTGTTGAATAAGCACTTTTACAGATTGTTAAAAATAATAATCAGCAAAATTTAAATATTCTGCATTGTAAATAATAAAACGTTGGTTTCAATTAATATTAAGAGTTTGTCTAATAAGTAGCTCGATACATAATTCACACAAATATAAAAATACATATACATACTCACACAGGCATATATATATATATATATATATATATATATATATATATATATATATATATATATATATATATATATATAATATATATATATATATATATATATATATATATATATATATATATATATATATATATATATATATATATTATTTTATTAGCAATCAAATAATGATATGTGCAGTTTCCTTTTACGCCTCCGTGTCAATTTTCACATAAAACCGCAAATTTCTTGACACAGATACGAGCAAATCTCCTGAAACTCATTGTCCACACATACAATATCCAATTCACTGGCAACGATACCTCTGGACGATCATTTCCATAGATTAAATCTTCTTCCAGACCATTTTCCTTATCCATTTCCAGCACATCATAGCTGGAAAATCCTTTCAAATATTACGCTATGGAAATACATGTAAATAATTTCAATTTTGAATCCCCTCTTCTCCTCTTTACCATCCCCCCCCCCTTACCCCAAATATACTCTGACGTTTTCTCCGTTTTCTATTCTCGAGAATACATTCCCCAATATTTATAATAATAAAAATAATAACGGTTTGAAAAGGGAGGAAGATATTCACGTTTTTATTGCATTATAAACATATATATATTTTTTTTGTTCGTGTGCTATGCATCAATTTCATTAATATCAACTCATCAAGTGTGACACGTAAACTCCTGATTGAGAAATATTTCTTCCCTTGATTTACTTATTAGTATTAAACAAAAGTGTTCCTTGGATTCGACAAATGTATGTTGTTAAGAAATTGATATAAAAGGGGATTTTTATGTTTATTCATTCATATTTTTTTTATTGGTAGATTATATTATTAGTTTTGAAAATCGACGACAGGATCGGATCATGTGAAGAGAACTAAATGCAAGGACGACAGGACTAGCCATCCGGCCTTGTGATTTCTCTGTCAACGGCTTGTAACTACTCCAGAACCAGCATTGGGAACCATTGCTCGGAGAAGCGCAATCTTTTGAAGACCCCTGGGAGAGAGTGTTTGGAGGTTGGTTTGAGAACGATGCTGGTCCTACTGAAAGGGTGAAAACCCTACCTGAAGAGTCTGGATAGGACTCATGGACTGGCATGGGGACCGGCGAGCCGAAGAACTTGATCTTTTGGAGGGCTCTGGGAGAACTTCTTCAAGCAGATGGGGAAAGATGCTGGTTCCACTGACAGGGTGAAAACCCTTCCTGGGAGAGGATATAGATATAGATATAGATATATAGATATATATATATATATATATATATATATATATATATATATATATATATATATATATATATATATATATATATATATATATATATATATATATATATATATATATATATATATATATATATATATATATATATATATATATATATATATATATATATATATATATATATATTATATATATATATATATATATATATATATATATATATATATATATATATATATATATATATATATATATATATATATATTATGAGTTTAAATCCCTGTGCATATTTATTCAATTTTCTTATTTATAATTTGAAATGTTTGATTCTTTCATTTTACAAGAGAGTATATATATATATATCTTTGAACTTTATTAATTAAGTTCATTAACTTTGTAGGATATTGTAATACTAATCCCTTAGATATATAACAATGCTTTAATACAAAGGATACAAATTTCAAACATATTAATAATATATCATTTGAGTATTTACATTGTTGAATATTATCATAAAAAAATCCACATAAATGAACTCAATATTTAGCTTGTGTTCACATAATTATAATATTTATTTAGATTAGTTTACATATTTAATTTATTTAAAACTAAATTTTTATTTTATTTATTTATTTATTTATTTATTTTTTTTTTTTTTTTTGTAAATTCATAATTTAAATTTCTTTTTATTCATCTTTCATCGGGTGATTGAATGACAATGTGTCCAGCGGGTTTTTGAGAACCAATCGAGCCCTGATTCAAAAAGGTCAAATGATATATATATATATATATATATATATATATATATATATATATATATATATATATATATATATATATATATATATATATATATATATATATATATATATAACACTGCCATGGGAAGCATTTAGTATCCTATACTTGTGCCTAGCCTGGATAAAGGAGGTGGGTTCCATGAAAGGCCTAGCAAGCCAGTGGGCAAAAAATATATTTGCTTGCAATTCTCAAGATACAGCCTCGGAAAAAAGACAGGATCACAGAAGATATATATATATATATATAATATATATATATATATATATATATATATATATATATATATATATATATATATATATATATATATATATATATATATATATATATATATATATATATATATATATATATATATAATATATATATATATATACTATATATATATATATATATATATATATATATATATATAATATATATATATATATATATATATATATATATATATATATATATATATATATATATATATATATATATATATATATATATATATATATATATATATATATATATATATATATATATATATATATATATATATATATATATATATATATATATATATATATATATATATATATATATATATATATATATATATATTATATATATATATATATATATATATATATATATATATATATATATATATATATATATATATATATATATATATATATATATATATATATATATATATATATATATATATATATAATATATATATATATATATATATATATATATATATATATATATATATATATATATATATATATATATATATATATATATATATATATATATATATATATATATATAATATATATATATATATATATATATATATATATATATATATATATATATATATATATATATATATATATATATATATATATATATATATATATATATATATATATATATATATATATATATATATATATATATATATATATATATATATATATATATATATATATATATATATATATATATATATATATATATATATATATATATATATATATATATATATATATATATATATATATATATATATATATATATATATATATATATATATATATATATATATATATATATATATATATATATATATATATATATATATATATATATATATATATATATATATATATATATATATATATATATATATATATAATATTATTTAAATTTTTTTTTTTTAAAAATTTTTAAAAATTACAAATAAAAACTAAAAATTAAAATTTTTTTTCAAATTTAATACTTTAGTTTTTACGATTTTTAACATTTTTGTCTAAAGCGTTTTCGCTTTTTAATACGATTTTTATTTTGAATGAAACGTGTAAAAATGGGGCAATATTTTTTTAGTCTTTAGTATTTTTTTTTTTAAATTAAAACTTTCAGATTAAAAATTTTTAAAAAATAAAAATTTTTGTTAAAAAAAAAAAAAAAAAACACAAACACACACACACAATATACGCATATATATATATATATATATATATATATATATATATATATATATATATATATATATATATATATATATATATATATATATATATATATATATATATGATGGCGTTACAAGAGCACCCCATTTTTTAACCTCTTTCCAGGCTCCGTTTTGATGGTTCAGCTACATCTCGGAGAAGTGTACTCAACCCATTACACCTTTTCCCTCACTCACCCTCTTAGATGTTAATAGCCCAGCCCAGCCCAGCACCCTCTTTTTCTCGATCTCTTTCATAACCTCATTTTGGGCATTTGCCACTAATTGTTCTTCTTCTCTGAGATAGTTTTGGTGGCGTAGCCAACAAGTTGTGTGTTTCTTTGGACGGTAATACCACCTCCTCAACTGATTCTTAAGCTTAATTGGATGTTCTGGGTTTCACCTTATTTTTTTAGAGGATTCCTCTCAACAAATCTCCAGCTTACTGCCCCCTCCCCTGCTCCTTTCTGGTGAGTTTCCTTGACGTGGACGTAGGGACGTGACTCAACAGCCTTTTCCGTCTTTGAGTTCCGGGAGGAACGAAAACTACTTTTTTGCTATAGAGGAAATTACACGATTTCGTATATATCATAATCACATATTGCCTATAGCTTCAAATACTCAATCGATAATCACATATGACACATCCCAGCTGTCAATATCGTTTCTATATATATATATATATATATATATATATATATGAATTTTTAAGTCTGCTATACTGGGAATCGAACTATCGACCTCTTGGATGGTAAGCAAGAGCGTTACTAACAGAGCCAAGACAGTACAAAAGAGGAGCCGCGTCGGGAAGTCTCAAGAAATACTTTCAAACAGACTCCTGAACAGGCCCCTCCCGACTGCACTCTGACAAGGGGTAACGAGGTCAAGGTTCTATCTCTCTCTCGCAGAGGTCGATTGTTCGTTTCACAGTATTCCCAGATTTTATTGTTTTATTTAAAATTTTATTCTTTATTTAGTGTTTTTAGTTTTATTTTTACATTTTTATATTTTCTTATATTTATTTCTTTAAAATTTTTGTTCTGAAAGCACTGATGCACTAAATTATGTAAGTATACTTGTACTTGCTTTATCCCTCAGATGAATGAACACACTCACACGTACACATGTAAACAATGCGCAACAAATAACATCAATCATACACATGTAAACAAAAATTTATTTGTTCAAATACAAATAAAAACATTTACATCCACGTTTACTACGTATAACAAGAAACCTATCCCATTCATATAAAATTTATAAAAAAAAATTAAAATAAATGAACAAAAATGAAATATAAATTAAAAATGAAAAAAAAAGAAAAATAAATAAAAAGTTGATTAAAGAAAAAAAAGTAATAAAAAAAAGACTTTAATGTACTACGTTATAAAATTTTTTTAAAAAAAATGAGTAGAAAAGGAAAATAATGATTTATTATAGTTATTGATTTATGAAGAAAACGGGGGTTAGTTTAGAATGTATGAACTAATATGGAATAATAATATATGCATAGCAAAATAAAATGTAAATGCAAAGAATGTTAAGTTTTTTAAAATGAAATAAATAAATGTTGGGTGAAATGAAAATTTAGAAATTTACACTCATAATTGATGTACATGACTTAGAAGGATTTTTTTTTTTTTTGCATTATGAAAGGTACTGGCAGATGGGACTTGTCATATGTGAATTTAATAATAATTTAACGAGCATTTGAAGCTTTAGGCTATAGGTGACTGTGATAAATATGAAATGGTGGGATATTTTCTATGGCAAAAAGGATGGTTTAGTGCCTCCCGGCACTCAAAGATGAAAGAGGTTGTTGCGTTACGTGCTTTCGTCCACATCAAGGAATCCCTTTAAGAAGAAGCAAAATGAGGACATGAGCTGGGGATTATTTTAGAGAAATCCTCTAATAGGAGTTAGGAGAGGTCCAGAATATTTAATTAGGCTTAAGAATCAGATTGGGATTTGGGGTAGTACTCCTCCAAAAAATACACAACTTGAAGGCTACACCACCATAAGAATCTCAGGGAAAATGCTGAAAATGAGGTGTCATTTGTTGTTGGGCTTCGCTATTAGCTCCTAATGGGTGAGGAAGGGAAAAGGTGTACGGGATTGAGTATCCCTCTCCGAGATGTATCTGAACTATCAAAACGGAGCCAGGAAAAAGGTCGAAAAAATGAGATGTTGCGTCAATGCCACCAGCTCTTGAAGGAGAGGGAGATGGACAGGGTGTATATCCCTCCGGGTGGGGTTGAACCCTTAAAACCAATCAAGGAAGAGGCTGAAAAAAATTTGGTGTTGTGGCTAGGCCTCCCGTAAGGAGGTGGACCCCCATCTTGATAAATGTTGAGCCTCTAAAAACGGGACAGTAAAGAGCCAGGGGTTGCAACATTGCAGAAAATGACCTCACGAAACAGCGTGAGGTCGGCCTAATCGAGATAGTTTTGCAATTGCAAATCAAAAGTCGACATGTCATTTTGGTGGTGAAAAGGGCCCTCCCAACTATATATAAATATATATATATATATATATATATATATATATATATATATATATATATATATATATATATATATATATATATATATATATATATATATATATATCAATTAAATTAAATCTTTTGTTCAAGTAATTAGAACTAATTTATCTTTAGAGAATTATCTCGGATAATTAGTTTTGTTTACTATCTTTAATATATTAAGATGATTACTTAAGACGAAAGTTAATTATAAATAACAATTGCTTAAATCATTTCGTTTGACATGTTCAAGAACTTGTAACAACAGGGGTAATTTTTAACTCAATTATATATATATATATCTATATATATATATATATATATATATATATATATATATATATATATATATATATATATATATATATATATATATATATATATATATATATATATATATATATATATATATATATATATATATATATATATATATATATATATATATATATATATATATATATATATATATATATATATATATATATATATATATATATATATATATATATATATATATATATTGTAAATCCTTATTTTCATGATGAATAAAAATGCATAGAACGACGATAGCATTATTTGTTGAAATTTGTTTATATTTGACAAATAATCATAGCTTTTCAACTAATTGAATAAATTATAAACATAACATATAAATAATCATTTATTAGGACTCTTTATATAATCTACGTTTCAGCCAACATGGCCATTATCAAAATATTTGCATTTAACAAATAAATGATAATATTAATAAACAACAGTAAAGATATATATATATATATATATATATATATATATATATATATATATATATATATATATATATATATATATATATATATATATATATATATATATATATATATATATATAAGGACACGATTGTTATCCCGATTTCTATCTATATTTGCCTTTATTTATTCCTTTTCTTTGATAAGTTTCTAATAGCAATATTAATCTAAAAATATCGAAAGAGCGTTGGTTCGATTTCCTGACAAGAAATATCTTTTTTCTTCACTTTTTAATTATTAGTATTAAGAAAATGAAGTCATATGAAGTAGTTTGGTTGTTAGCTCGTTATTTATTTTTATTTTTTTTTGTATAAGAGAGAGAGAGAGAGAGAGAGAGAGAGAGAGAGAGAGAGAGAGAGAGAGAGAGAGAGAGATAGAG
>SEYY01019125.1:55000-57500 GCA_009176605.1 Armadillidium nasatum | reverse complement strand
GGATCTCAACACTCTCATTTCGCATGCTTGTATCTTGCTTCTAGTTTTCGTGGTTAGAGCCCACGCTTCGTGACCGTAAGTTAGTATAGGTCGTAGTATACACACATATATTATTATTTTCACCTTTCGAGGTACATTTCTATCTCTTAGTAATGGATATAACGATCTTAATGCATTATTAAACTTTTCTATTCTATTATTCAATTCTATGTTAATAACATTTCCCGTTCCAAAACAAACTCCGAGGTATTTAAACTGATCAACCTGCTTCAGCTCCTGATCCATCACTCTAATATTCATTTCTTCCTCCTCCTTACTTATCAACATCACCTCCGTTTTCTCCCCATTTATTTTCATTCCTCTCTCCCTCAACTCCTCATCCCACACCACAATAAATCTCTGCAGAGCCTCCTTTGATTCTGCCACCAACGCAAGGTCATCTGCGTATCCAAAGACAGTTCCTTCCATTCTTCTCCTGACCATTTTCCCGCAATAATCCATGAACAGGATAAACAAAATCGGAGAGAGAACGCTGCCCTGCTTTACCCCGGTGCCAACCTCAAACCAATCTCCATCATCCATCTGGGTCTTCACTTTGCATAAACTATTTGTATAAGTACTCTTTATTGCTCTTCTCAGTTTTTCCGGTATCCCATACTCTCTTGTTCCAAGTATATTCCACAGGACTCCCCTCGGCACACGATCGAAGGCCTTTTCCAGGTCTACAAATGCCAGATACATCTTTCTGTTAAATTCCCAACCTTTTTCGCATACCATCTTTAAAGCAAATATCAGATCAATAGTTGATCTATTTGGCCTAAAACCATGTTGCCACTCGTCCATTTTATCTTCTACTCTCTCTCTCAATCTTTTTTCTAATATTCGTTCATATACCTTTGCGATGTGTGGCGTCAAAGCAATCCCTCTATAATTCTTGCAGTCTGCCTTATCACCCTTTTTAAAAATTGGGCATATTATTGCTTTGTTCCATTCTTTAGGTGTTCTTTCTTCTCGCCAGCACTTATTCATTAATTCTTTCATCCATATACTGCCCTCCTCTCCCACATTCTTCAAAATCTCAGCCGGTATCATATCTTCCCCTGGTGCTTTCCCATTTTTCATCTTTCTCAAGGCATATTCCATTTCTTCGTTCGTAATTTGCCACTCGTCCACCACCACCTCCTCACGGTCTCCCACTCCGTGCACATCCTCTTCCACATCATTTGGTATGTTCAGCAGATCATCAAAATAATCCCTCCACCTTTCCTCAATCTCTCTCGGGTCTGTCAACAACATTCCATCCTCATTTTTTATTGCGTATGTTGGAGGTGCTGTTCCTTTCCTATAATTTTTTGCCATATTGAATATTAATTTTCTAGTACCCGCAAGGTCTTCTTCCAGATCTCTACCAATCTTCTCCCATGTTTTTTCCTTTTCCATTCTTTTTATTCTCTCAGTTTCATTTCTCATCATTATATATGCTTCTCTATCTTCTATTCTTCTTGTCTTCATCCACTTTCTAAAACACTTCATTTTTCTCTTGACTGCTTCTTGTACCCGTTCTGTCCACCAAGCCGTTTGTTTTTTCTTTTTTCCATAAATCATTTTGGTTTCTATGATCCTCTCTGATACCTCTACCAGTGTATCACGAAAAGCATCCCAACTCTCCTCCACATCTACATCTTCCCCAATCCTCTGTCTTTTCATACTCATTTCTCTCTGGAATGTCTCTTTACAAGCCTGGTCTTTCAGTTTCTCAACCATAAATCTTTTTCTCCGCCTACATCTAAAAGGCTTTGGTAGTTTCATTCTCAATTTCCCCATCACCATTCGGTGGTCTGCATCTCCCGATACCGATGGGATACTTTTTACATCTTTAAACAATCTTTTGTTGTTTGTTATCATCAAATCGATCTTTGATTTCTCCACATATGCCTGCCTTCCAGCGTCCCACCGGTACCAGGTCCATTTCTGACTTTCTCTATGTTTATAGTACGTGTTCATTATGCTCATATTGTTACGTACACAAAAGTCTATGATACTATCTCCCGCCAGGTTTTTATTTCCTAAACTAAATGCTCCAATCACATTTTCTATTCCTAGACGGTCCGTACCCACATGTCCGTTCATATCTCCTAGGACAATTACATTTTCATGGAACGGTACTCTATTTTTAACGTCCTGCAATTCTTGATAAAAAATTTCCCTCTCTCCAGCAGGTATACCTTGCTGCGGCGCGTACACCTGTATAAAGCTCAGGTTCACTCCGCTCGTCTTTATTGAAACAGCCACAATGCGAGAATTTTTCTGTTCGATGTTACTAACTCTTTGTGACATCCCCTCCGACAATATTACTCCAACTCCATGTCTATTCTCTCTTCCTCCACTATATATCAATTGGTAGTTATGATGAAGAACTCTAACTCCACTTCCAGCCAATCTCGTCTCACAAACTCCCAGCACCTCCAGCCTCCGCTCCCTCATCAACATCACCAACTCC
>SEYY01019125.1:47500-50000 GCA_009176605.1 Armadillidium nasatum | reverse complement strand
AAACGCCATGTATCGGGACATGCTGGCTTTTGAAGAAACCAGATATATGACATTTTCCCATCTCAGGTCGAAATTAGTGGTCCTCTGGCCTTTGCCTATAACCAAAAGTATATATATATATATATATATATATATATATATATATATATATATATATATATATATATATATATATATATATATATATATATATATATATATAGTATATATATATATATATATATATATATATATATATATATATATATATATATATATATATATATATATATATATATATATATATATATATATATATATATATATATATATATATATATATATATATATATATATATATATATATATATATATATATATATATATATATATATATATATATATATATATATATATATATATATATATATATATATATATATATATATATATATATAATATATATATATATATATGATATACTATATATATATATATATATATATATATATATATATATATATATATATATATATATATATATATATATATATATATATATATATATATATATATATATATATATATATATATATATATATATATATATATATATATATATATATATATATATATATATATATATATATATATATATATATATATATATATATATATATATATATATTGGTGTGTGTGTGTGTGTGTGTGTGTGTGTATGTGTGTGTGTTTGTATGTGTATGCGTATGTTTGTGGGTTTATCTATTACTATTTACTTTAAAAAAGTGCTATTCTTAGACATTATACCGAAAAATAAAGTCCAAGTGTTTAAAGTCAAGTCTCGCACAAAAGTCGAGACTTTATTACTTCTAATCTCTTATCTTTTATCCGAAAACTTTATGTACTTTCTTTTTTTTTTCTTTTTCTTTTTTTATTAAACTTTCGCTTCCGCAATTTAAAAAAAAAAAAAAAAAGGTTTAATTTATTCGCGAGAGTGTCCCGCGAAAAGTTTGCACTTTATTAGAGCCTCCTTCTGCGCTCTCTTTTGGCTTCCCTTCTCTTTATTTTCCCCGTCATGAGAGAGAAAAAAATTAGCTTATTTTCATCGCTTTATTTTTGTGATCTCGAAAATTAAAGATATGTACTTAATGATGTTTCTAAAGAGTATTTATATATATATCTATATATATATATATATATATATATATATATATATATATATATATATATATATATATATATATATATATATATATATATATATATATATATATATATATATATATATATATATATATATATATATATATATATATATATATATATATATATATATATATATATATATATATATTGCAGGAATGTGAAAACTTTTCTGCAGTCGATACCACCCTGAATCATTATGGATATGGGGTAGTTATAAAATTTTTTCAATGTATATTACAGTCTTGTCATTATTTCTAATATATATATATATATATATATATATATATATATATATATATATATATATATATATATATATATATATATATATATATATATATATATATATATTTTAAAGTCTGCTATAACCTCTCACAAACTATTTTCTATATAAAAAAAATGTCTGCTATTGACTCGAATAACAACCTTTAAGATGGTAAGTCTCCTATATACCTCCTATCCGATGATTCACCCTTCATTATTCCTTTCAATTTGAAAGACGTCCCTCCCAACAGCAGTTGATTAGATTCAAGAAGGATTGGCCTTGGAGCAACTGACCTCTGATCTTTCTCGTATTTCAAATTGGGGCAGAGAAAACATGGTCGTTTTCAATGCCTCAAAAACTCAATTCCTCCATCTTTCTACTCGACACAATCTTCCACACAACTATGACATCTTCTTCGAAAACACTCAACTCAAACCTTCATCTATTCTCAATATTCTCGGTGTTTCTTTTTCTCGTGATCTTTCTTGGAAAGATCACATTATTTCTCTCTCTAAACAAGCTTCTAAGAGGTTGGGTGTTCTGAGGCGCCTTCGTAATTTTTTTTACGCCACCCCAGTTGCTTGCTCTGTATAGGGGTGTTGTTCGCCCCTGTATGGAGTACGCCTCGCATATCTGGGGTGGTTCCACACATACAGCTCTTCTTGAAAAGGTGGAGTCTAGGGCTTTTCGTCTTATCAACTCTCCCACTCTTACTAACTCTCTCCAATCTCTTTCTTCCCGTCGAATTGTTGCGTCACTCTCTCTATACTATCGCTATTACAACGGACATTGCTCTTCTGAACTCTCACGTCGCATACCTCCTCCGTTGAGAAGGGCTCGTGCGACACGACTTTCTACACAGTCTCATCCTTTCTCTGTCCAACTCTCCGACCCCAGACTTAACCGCTATGCTCACTCTTACATGTACTCTACTGGTAAAGTCTGGAACACACTCCCTTCATCTGTTTTCCCAACTTCCTTTGACTTGTACACTTTTAAACGCCGTGTATCGGGTCACGTCGGCCATTAGCGACCCGATTTCGAATACTC
>SEYY01019125.1:40000-45000 GCA_009176605.1 Armadillidium nasatum | reverse complement strand
TATCCTCCTACATAGCTGTAACTCTTCAAATGTCGGTGAGTCTTTTGTTTTAACGCTTAGAATGACAGAACAATTGATTTCTTATTATTCTCCTATATTTAATAGGTCCAAAAAAGTATTAATAAAATTTAATTAATTAATTAATTAATTAATTAATTAATTAATTATTAATAAAATTTCCCATAACGATAACATCTTCTAAATATTTGTGACTCAACTCTTCATTTGCCTTTAAAATATTCTTCGTACTTCTGTCTCTCCTTGTCTTAATTCCGTGAGAGACTGTCCATA
Source organism: Armadillidium nasatum (assembly GCA_009176605.1). Taxonomy (NCBI): domain Eukaryota; kingdom Metazoa; phylum Arthropoda; class Malacostraca; order Isopoda; family Armadillidiidae; genus Armadillidium; species Armadillidium nasatum. The sequence continues at coordinate 44,709 of SEYY01019125.1, read as the reverse complement.
AATTACATTGCGATGAAGGGTTCTTGTTATATATATATATATATATATATATATATATATATATATATATATATATATATATATATATATATATATATATATATATATATATATATATATATATATATATATATATATATATATATATATATATATATATATATATATATATATATATATATATATATATATATATATATATATATATATATATATATATATATATATATATATATATATATATATATATATATATATATATATATATATATATATATATATATATATATATATATATATATATATATATATATATATATATATATATATATATATATATATATATATATATATATATATATATATATATATATATATATATATATATATATATATATATATATAATATTGTAAATTGGTGTGCTTCTATTAAGCTTAATTTTAAGTAAAAATAGTAGAGCAAAACAAAGATGCAACATTAATTAAGTTTAATAGTTAAAGATTATATCAACAATTATTATAAATTATAGTATTAATAACAGTATTCGACGTTTCGATTTTACTAAAATCATTTTCAAGAACTGGAATAAACAATTAAACATAAGTAATTTTCATTAAGACAACACTAACAAACAGATCACAAGTAAAAATAAAAATAAAAATAAAAATAATAAAAAAATAAAAATAAAAATAAAAAATAAAAAAAAATAAAAATAATAACAAAAATAAAAATAAAAAATAAAAATAAAATTATATCTATAAATTATGAAATGATATTCGTTAACAAAACTTAGGGAACATGTATATATATAAGAATCAGAATGAAAACGTAAACTATATCAAAAATATAAGAGTGACTGATTGACTGATAACTAGAATGGAAAAAAAAAAAAAAATTTTTTTTTTGGTTAGTTTAGAGTTAAAAAAGGAAAACTGACATTTACATTCATATATACATATACACATTAAATACACATACACATATACACATATACATACATTCACATACAATATATAAATATATATATATATATATATATATATATATATATATATATATATATATATATATATATATATATATATATAATATGAAATTACTTATGTTTAATTGTTTATTCCAGTTCTTGAAAATGATTTTAGTAAAATCGAAACGTCGAATACTGTTATTAATACTATAATTGATAATAATTGTTGATATAATCTTTAACTATTAAACTTAATTAATGTTGCATCTTTGTTTTGCTACTACTTATATATATATATATATATATATATATATATATATATATATATATATATATATATATATATATATATATATATATATATATATATATATATATATATATATATATATATATATATATATATATATATATATATATATATATATATATATATATATATATATATATATATATATATATATATATATATATATATATATATATATATATATATATATATATATATATATATATATGTGTGTGTGTGTGTGTGTGTGTGTGTGTGTGTGTGTCTTTTTGTCAGTATATATTCCAGTTACACCCCAGTCTGAACAGAGTTATTTTATCTTAATTTGGGATATTCTCATCTCAAAGAGAAATACTAGTAACTTAGAAGAGTAAGTAGAAGAGTTAAGAGATATCATTATACTCCCGTTTCAAAGAGTACATCTTAAGATATTCTTATCGATCTCAAGAGAAGTTTTCACAACTCAGAAAAATTAATTCCAACTCAAAATAGATAATTAAGAGTTAGAAGGTTTTAATTGTATTTCCATGTTAAGAGAGTTGTTCCAGCTTAATTGGAGATATTCTCATCCCAAAATGAGTTGTTGCAACTCCAAAGAGTTAGCAAAACTCAAAAGGATTACTCGCAACTTGAAAAAGTTATTAATAACTCAAAAGAATCATTTACATCTCAAAAGAGTTATTCACATTTCAAAAGAGCTGTTTACATCTCAAAAGAGCTAAACACATCTGAAAAGATTTAACATCTCAAAATAGTTACTCTTAACTCCAAAAAAGCTATACCCAGTTCAAAGGAATTGCCCATTTGCTTTAAAAGTTACTAGAATCTCAAAAGAATGACACACATCTTAGAAAAAGATTTCTACCTTTACTTTTCCATTCCAGGTCATTAAACTTGAAATCCATATGGAGTGAAAATTCAAAATGAGAGATTTAAAAACCAATTCTCAGAACTTTTCTTAGTGTCAATTTCACGAAACCATTTCTAATTTAATAAACCTATTTATTTTTTTATTTGAATATCATTTTAATGATATTGGATTCTTTGTCATTGATTAACATTTGAATTTCTATTTAAAATACGGCAAACTAAAAATGTCAATAGAATTAAGGAAATCAAATGTAAAACAAGTTTACGTTTCCAAGAAATATGAGTACTCAATGTAAGAAAAGTAATAAAATATGATTTATATTATTAAATAAATAATAATAGTATTAATGGAAATTAAAATACTACTACTACTTCTAATAATAATAATAATAATAATAATAACAATAATAATAATAATAATAATAATAATAATAATAATAATAATAATAATAATAATAATAATAATAATAATAATAATAATAATAATAATAATAATAATAATAATAATAATATAATAATAATAATAATAATAATAATGATAATAATAATAATAATAATAATAATAATAATAATAATAATAATAATAATAATAATGATAATAATAATGATAATGATAATGATAATAATAATAATAATAATAATAATAATAATAATAATAATAATAATAATAATAATAATGATAATGATATAATAATAATAATAATAATAATAATAATAATAATAATAATAAAAATAATAATAATAATATAAAAATAACAATAATAATATTGACGAAAATGAAGGTAATGTACCGTATTGACAAGGGTGACATGTAAATTACAATGTTGGAGGAAAAGGCTGTCCACGTTATTCACACACTGTACAAGCAAACTGAAGAAAACAAATTTAAATCGAGTATAATAACGTATTAATTTACTGATTCCGCAAAAAGAAAGAACAAGCCTAATGAATAATGTAATTTTTTTTATACTTAAGAATTAGCGTCACAGAAGCAAAGAAGCACAGAAGTTGCTTACATATGTTAGTAGTTCCCATCGTTATTTTCAAGGTAGAGGTGAATTCGTTATCATATATATATATATATATATATATATATATATATATATATATATATATATATATATATATATAATATATATATATATATATATATATATATATATATATATATATATATATATATATATATATATATATATATATATATATATATATATATATATATATATATATATATATATATATATATATTAGTGATGGATCGGATGTAATTTTCCTAATTTGCGGATGCGGATGTCGAATTTTGGAGAAGTGCGGATGCGGATGTTGAATTTTCGAAAATGCGGATGCGGATGTTGAATTTTAGAAAGTTTGGATTCGGAGGCGGATGCGGATGTTAATTTTGATGAGGATGCGGATGCGGATGCGGATTTTAATTTTGATGAATATGCGAATGCGTTAATGCCATCACTATATATATATATATATATATATATATATATATATATATATATATATATATATATATATATATATATATATATATATATATATATATATATATATATATATATATATATATTATATATATATATATATATATATATATATATATATATATATATATATATATATATATATATATATATATATATATATATATATATATATATATATAACTATCCCACTTTCATGAGGTGGTGCCAGCCACAATTCCCTTACAAACATACCTATTCTTACCTTTTAACCCCTTTCACCACCGCCCTCCATCTCTCTCTGTCTCCACAAATCTTCTACCCTCTTCTAAACTCAAATTACTTCCATCAAAATCTCTCTCACTCTATCCATCCATCTCCACCTTGGCCTTCCCTTCCCACTACCCCTATCCACATCGGATCTAAGTACCTTGCCCACCATTCTGTCCTCATTCATTCTACACGTAAGTCCAAACCATTTTAGCAAACCCTCCTCCTCTCTATCAATTACACCCTTCTTCCATTTATACATCTCCCTTATTCTTTCATTGTGGATTGTTCATATAGCAATTGTTCATAGCAATATTGGTTAAAGAAATTTGAGACGATAGTTAGAAGTGAATGAGCGCATAAGGTTGAAGTAGAAAGAGACGAAATAGTTTTCCAAGGAAGGGTTCAAGCTCTGAAGCTACCATTAGGACCGTACGCCTTCAATTATCGACGTACACTTTTTCTTTCAAATAACCCCAATGAAAGAAGTCCAACGGTGTCAAATCACATGATCTTGGCGGCCAATTGACATCGCCACCACGTGAGATAACACGGCCATTGAATTTGTCGCGCAAAATAGCTGTGTGGTAAGTGGCACCGTCCTGTTGAAACTACATATCGTCCACATCCATACCTTCCAATTCGTGCCATAAAAAGTTCGTTTTCATCTCACGATAGCGAACACCATTCACAGTAACTGCCTGACCGGCCTCATTTTGGAAAAAATACGGCCCGATGATGCCGCCAGCCCATAAACCACACCAAACAGTCACTCTTTGTGGGTGCATTGGTTTTTCGACAATCACTCTTGGATTAGCATTCGCCCAAATGCGGCAA
>SEYY01019125.1:20000-35000 GCA_009176605.1 Armadillidium nasatum | reverse complement strand
CTTTTATTCTTAAAATGATTTATCATTTCCAAGTAAATTTTTTTTTTTTTTTTTTTTTTTTTTTTTTTTTTTTTTTATTATATATATATATATATATATATATATATATATATATATATATATATATATATATATATATATATATATATATATATATATATATATATATATATATATATATATATATATATATTTAAAGACACTTTAAAGAGTAATATTTATAAACAGTTATTTTAACGTGAGTTTATTTTGACATTACTAATATCGCTAATATTACCTGTATAATCACTACTACTACAGCTTAAGTAAAAGTGATACTAATATTATCTTATGTAAAAATAATAGACAAATAATAGTAATAATAATAATAATAATAATAATAATAATAATAATAATAATAATAATAATAATAATAATAATAATAATAATAATAATATAATAATAATAATAATAAATAATAATAATAATAATAATAATAATAATAATAATAATAATAATAATAATAATAATAATAATAATAATAATAATAATAATAATAATAATAATAATAATAAAATAAAATAATAATAATAATAATAATAATAATAATAATAATAATAATAATAATAATAATAATAATAATAATAATAATAATAATAATAATAATAATAATAATAATAATAATAAAATAATAATAATAATAATAATAATAATAATAATAATAATAATAAATAATAATAATAATCATAACAATAATGCTGACAATAATAATAATATTGACAATAATAAAATAATAATAATGATAAAAATAAAAATAATAATAATAATAATAATAATAATAATAATAATAATAATAATAATAATAATAATAATAATAATAATAATAATAATAATAATAATAATGTAAAATAATGATACTATTAACAATACTTATAATAAAAATTATTTTAGCCAAAAAATCTAATAATAATAATAATAATAATAATAATAATAATAATAATAATAATAATAATAATAATAATAATAATAATGATAATAATAATAATAATAATAGTTTAATCAGATCAAAAATCAAAAAACTTTGATTCAGCTAAAAAGGAAAAAAAAAAGTACAATAGTTTTCTCAATAAGAACGCAGGTATATTATTAACATTTATTTATGATTACTTTGAAATAGGCTTCTAGGGTGAAGAATTCTTCCTATGAGTAAATGTTTTATTTTATACATTCTATATTCATTTGCAAAGGTAAATATTTTATTATACACATATATCTAAACTTAAATCAATTTAGTTCATAATATATATATATATATATATATATATATATATATATATATATATATATATATATATATATATATATATATATATATATATATATATATATATATATATATATATATTAGACATCAAAATTCAATAACAATTATAACTATAAATGTTTTAGTATTAATAGCTCTAAAAATAATAATTATAGTAACTATAATACTAATAATAAAATAATAATATTGTTAATAATACTACTACTACTACTACTACTAATAATAATAACAGGAACAACAGTAATAATAATAATAATAATAACAATAATAATAAAAATAATAATAATAATAATAATAATAATAATAATAATATAAATAGTAGTTGTAATAATAATAATAATGAAAACAAATAATAATGATAATTACGATAACAGTAATAACAATCCCTACCAGCATTATCATCATCACTATTATAAGTAATCAATACCTAAGTAAGAGAGGTACTATTCATAAATTTTCACTCACCAATTTAATTTCAATGATATATTAATATATATATATATATATATATATATATATATATATATATATATATATATATATATATATATATATATATATATATATATATATATATATATATATATATATATATATATATATATATATATATATATATATATATATATATATATATATATATATATATATATATATATATATATATATATATATATATATATATATATATACATACAACATAATATATAAGGTTAATAAATATTTGTTAAAATTAATTCGAGTAGTTATAAAAAAAATTAGTACAACTGTCCTAACGAATCGTTGGGACAAGTGGCAAAAATGTCTCAATAAAATTTTGAACAGAGAAAAAGACTTGTTAATTAAGCATAAGAAAGTCGCTTCACCGTTTTTTTTTCTTCTAATAAGAAAATAACTCAAACAATTTGTTGTGACATTTTCGCCATTTGTCCCAACAATTTGTAAGGACAATTTTTGTTGTGTATAAAAAGGGTATAAATAGACTTCACTGAAGAACCAAGATGGAACGAACACATTTGATCGTCAAAATAAGATGAGATCTTTCGACATTGATAGGACGTAGCTGCTATTTTGTGACAGTAACGTAATAATAATAATAATAATAATAATAATAATAATAATAATAATAATAACAATAGCAAAAATATTTTCTTTAATGATGATAATAATAATAATAATAATAATAATAATAATAATAATAATAATAATAATAATAACAAGCACATATGCGTATCCCGTAGGGCTACGCATATGAGCTTGTTATTATTAATAAAATTAATATAATATTATTAATAAAATTTAATTAATAAAATTATTATTAAAATATTTATATTATTAAAATATTTATTATTATTTATTTATTCCGGCATTTAAATTGAAAATATATTAAATTAAAAATATATAAATTCATTGACTTTTATTTAAAGAAATATAAATATATACATTTCGTGAAGAAACTTAATATAGGTTCGGCCAATATGCTTACAAATGAACGGAATAATATTAATTAGATATAGATAATAATAATAACAATAATAATAATAATAATAATAATAATAATAATAATAATAATAATAATAATAATAATGATAATAATAATAATAATTATAATAATAAAAAGAAGAAGAAGAAGAAGAAGAAGAAGAAGAACAAATAACAACAACAACAACAACAACAACAACAACAACAACAACAACAACAATAACAACTATAAAATCAGTTTTAAAGGGTTAAGATTTTTATTGAATGTCAACTAAATATTTGACTATTCGATATATATATTATATATATATATATATATATATATATATATATATATATATATATATATATATATATATATATATATATATATATATATATATATATATATATATATATATATATATATATATATATATATATATATATATATATATATTATATATATATATATATATATATATATATATATATTATATATATATATATATATATATATATATATATATATATATATATATATATATATATATATATATATATATATATATATATATATATATATATATATATATATATATATATATATATATATATATATATATATATATATATATATATATATATATATATATATATATATATATATATATATATATATATATATATATATATATATAAATATTCCTTAGAGAAAACTGTCCTTAGTAGGTTCATGGAGTAGTAAGTATGAAGACAGAAAATAAGAGTAATTGAAGAAAGAGAAGAAGATAATGATAAAGACGAAGAAGATAATTTAAAAAAATGAAAGATGAAGATAATGAAAATGACAAAGAAGATAATAATAAAGATGAAGAAGATAATTAAAAAAATGAATAAAGTAAAGATAAAGATAATGGAAAATATAAAGAAGATGAAGATGAGGATAATAAAAAAGATGAAGAAGATACGGACGAAGAAGTTAATGAAAAAAATGAAAGTAAAGATGAAATGAGAAAAAATGAAGAAGATAATGAAATGTAAGAAAATAAAGACGAAAGTAATGAAAATAGATGAAGAAGTTTAAGATAAAGAAAATGAGTTTTTTAAAAAAGAAGAAGAATTAGACACGTGAAAAGAAGAAGTAGTATGTTTAAGGATTGCGAAAGATGATAAAAGGAAAAATTATTTCTGAACTTCACATTTGAAGTAATAACATTAAATTTCCTCACAATAAATTTATATTCTTAAACACACTTATTTTTAAGAAAAAGTTTAAGTAAAATATGAAATTTTATATTTGTAATAATAATAATAATAATAATAATAATAATAATAATAATAATAATAATAATAATAATAATAATAATAATAATAATAATAATAATAATAATAATAATAATAATAATAATAATAATAATAATAATAATAATAATAATAATAATAATAATAATAATAATAATAATAATAATAATAATAATAATAATAATAATAATAATAATAAATAATAAAAATAATAATAATAATAATAATAAAGCAATAAAATTAATAATACAATATTAATAAAAAGAGCAAAAACAGTAACAATAATAATAATAATAATAATAATAATAATAATAATAATAATAATAATGATAATAATAATAATAATAATAATAATAATAATAATAATAATAATAATAATAATAATAATAATAATAATAATAAATAACATTGGCCTTTGCAATGTATACAACCTTCAAAAGAAACGAACTAAATTACATATAGGATATTATGAATTTTAATAATAATAATAATACTTATTATTATAACAATAATAATAATAATAATAATAATAATAATAATAATAATAATAATAATAATAATAATAATAAAATAATAATAATAATAATAATAATAATAACAATAAAAATAATAATATAAAAATAATAATAATGTTAATATTAATAACAGTAAATAATGAAAAAAAATTTAAACAGTAAAATAAATAAATAAATAAACAAATAAGTAAATAAATGAATAAAAAAGAAAATAAATAAAATATTCGTAAAAAAAAGTTAAAATAAAACGTAGAATTCAATACTGTAAAATAAAGCTTTTATTCAGATTTAATTTGACGCACACAAACACACACACACAGTCACAGTCACAATCCAGCCAATTAGAGAGGACAAGAATTTTACACACACAAAGATCTTACCAAAAAAAAAAAAAAAAAAAAAAAAAAAAAAAAAAAAAAAAAAAAAAAAAAAAGAGGGGAAAATACCAACAAATTAAAAAAAGAAAAAGAGAAAATCTTCGACAGGAAAGATAATGCCTTCATTTTTCTTCTGATTTTGAAGATATTTTGGTTGGGAAGATCTGACAAGATCAAAAACCCATTAGCTTCTCCTTCATTCCCTAAGGGTGGAAAATATTATTATTATTATTATTATTATTATTATTATTATTATTATTATTATTATTATTATTATTATTATCATTATTAGTATTATATTATTATTACTATCATAATTACTTATTATTTTTATTATTATTATTATTATTATTATTATTATTATTATTATTATTATTATTATTATTATTATTATTATTATTATTATTATTATTATTATTATTATTATTATTATTATTATTATTATTATTATTATTATTATTATTATTATTATTATTATTATTATTATTATTATTATTATTATTATTATTATTATTATTATTATTATTATTATTATTATTATTATTATTATTATTATTATTATTATTATTATTATTATTATTATTATTATTATCATTATCATTTTATTATTATATTATTATTATTATTATCATTATTATATATTATTATTATTATTATTATTATTATTATTATTATTATTATTATTATTATTATTATTATTATTATTATTATTATTTGTTTATTTTGCGAAGCAACACATCTTTCGATGCAAAGTACTTTCGGCAATTAATGGAAAATTAAATATTAAAAGGAAAAAAAAAAAAAAGAATTAAGTTAGAAGTAACCTTGGTCAATAATGAATGACGATTTCGTCGCAGTCGAGTCAGATGAAGAATAGATCTTTGAGTGGTTCTAAGGACTGGGAACTCTTTTCAACCAGGTTTCATTCCCACGCACGATTGCAGGAATTTCAAATTTCTGTAATTGACTCCACCCTGCATCATGCGGGATATGGTGCATTATTTAAAAAAAATTATTATTATTATTATTATTATTATTATTATTATTATTATTATTGTCATCATCATAAGTTATACTAAAGTTAAATATTCAACGAAGTAATTTTAAAAAATATTAATTAAAAATTTATATTAAAAAATTAAGGTTTGAAAGTCTATGGAATTTGAGTCTACTATTTCAGTAAAATAGTTTATTTAAAATTAGGATTTATCAGCTTCAACTTTGAATTTCATTTAATGATAATAATAATAATAATAATAATAATAATAATAATAATAATAATAATAATAATAATAATAATAATAATAATAATAATAATAATAATAATAATAATCAAATAAAATCAATAATAATAATAGTAACAGTGATAATCACATAAAATCAATAATAATAATAAATAATTTTTTTTAAAAAAAAAAAAAAATCAAATTATTATTATTATTAATTAAATTATTATAATTTAAATATTATTATTAATTATTATATTATTATTTTTTTTTTATTAATATTATTATTATTATTATTATTATTATTATTATTATTATTATTATTATTATTATTATATATTATTATTATTATTATTATTATTATTATTATTATTATTATTATTATTATTATTATTATTATTATTATTATTGTTATTATTATTATTATTAATATTGCATATATAACGAATAAATTATCTTGTGAAACTTAACTTTTCATAAATGAAATTTTCCAAATTAATTGTTAAAGATTTCGAAATCCCAAGTTAACATTGGGACTTATAAAACTCAACAAATCAATAAACTGACTACCTTAACTATTGACTAAAAATTATTCTTTTCTAGTTATATAATAATTATCAGAACCAATGAAGAGAGTTATTGGAAAAAGTGGAAAAAGCTATAACACTTACCATAAATTTTACTTTATAAATAGAGATTCAAAAATCTACATAGATCCTAATGAATAAATAATCTAATCAATAAACGTTAAGAACATACTCACTCTATAAATAGACTAATATAAAGCGTGAAGTCTCACGTGATTAAAGGAAATAGATTCATTCATTAATAACTAATTTGAAGATGCTTTTATATCATCAATCATCTCAAAAAATTTCAATTTTAATTTCGTATATGTTTAAAAGCTGCTAAAATTATTATTATTATTAATAATAATAATTATAATAATTATCATTATTATTACCTATTATTACCTAAAGTCTCTGCTTTCTACACAATTCTTTTTAAACTTTTCGATAATATATTAATTTATTATTTGAAAAACAAAACCCAATATACTATTAATTTAGGAGTATTCGATATAAATAATTGATAAACTGTGTAAGCAGAAATATTGCTTATTCACAAAATGAAAATATTTTATATCTTAACATTGATTTTGAAAGGGATGCGATGCTGTCAGTTTAAAAAATATTATAATATTTAGTATATTCAAAAGAATATTTCAGACAAATGGCTAATAAGCATAAAAATTTTCAACTCAAAACCGAAAAAAATGTCTTATCTTAAGAAAGCAGATTCATTAGTTTATTTTTTAATAAGAAAATAAACTAAATTTTCAACTCACAACAGAAAAAGACATCTTACTCTTAAGAAAGTAGCTTCACCAGTTTATTTTGTTATAAGAAAATAAACTAAATTTTCAACTCACAACAGAAAAAGATATCTTACTCTTAAGAAAGTAGCTTCACCAGTTTATTTTCTTATAAGAAAATAAACTAAATTTTCAACTCATAATAGAAAAAGACATATCACTCTTAAAAAAATAGCTCCACCAGTTTATTTTCTAATAATGAGATAAACTAAATTTTAAAATCACAACAGGAAAAGACACATTACTATTAAGAAAGTAGCTTCACCGGTTTATTTTCTTAGAATATAATTGAAAAAATTTGCTGAGATATTATGCAATGTATATATTATTTTTGTTGTTTTAATATATTTCATTTTGGAAAGAGAATGAATCAGTAAAGTAATAAATTTTCTAAATATTTATTTACTAAAATTAAAAAAAAAATAATAATAATTATTTTTCCATTGGTTTTAGGGTCGATGGTTTACAATCAGTGTAATATAATAACTGCTTATAGCTTAAGTGACTAATGAAGACCTTAACTCTTTCAAATCAATTAAAAGGCTATTTCATTTCTTTTAGTGAAATTAATCTGTAATATAAAATCAACTACAATTTTTCTCTGAAATCTTATATCTTATTCTCACATAATTTTGTTCTTTTTTGAAAAATAATCATAAATTCCTGTTACAATCAGTTACAATGTAAGATAAAAAATCTCTAATGATCCCTAAGCAGATCACTCCCTGAAAATCAAATATTTAAAACCTTCTATTTCATGCTAATTACACACTATTAAACTAATATTTGCAATTCCAATAATTATGCTAGTGTTCCGAGTTAAAATATTTGCATAATTAATAATAAATTTTAAAATGTAAATAGAATTAATTGGAATGAAGAGAAAAATAAATAGAATTAATTGGAATGAAGAAAGCCTAATTGTGAAATAAAAATATTTTAAACTATACCTAATTAAATATTTAATAAAAATACTATTGAAAATATATATTTTTAATTTCTACAATCATTAAAAATTAATCATTACTGTTTGCATATATTTTTAAATTTCTGTGTTGATAAATTAATTAATATAATAATTTTAATGTTAATTGAATTGCAATTTTTTAATAGAATTTAACCATAATTTACTGTTAACAAATAATAAAAACATTATTATCACTGCAATTATTATTATAATTATTATCTATATAATTATTATTTTTATTATTATTATTTTAAATTAGATGGCACAAAGAAGAGTAAATGGGGAAATCTTTGGTTACGCAGACGACCTGGCTTTGTTCGCTGATACTGAGGAAATTTTACAAGATATGATTGGAGCTTGGAATGACATTCTGAATGCAGTTGGAATGAGGATTAATGCGGACAAAACAGAAGTTATGGTGATGGGAAAGATGCAGGAAAATTTGAACGTGAGAGTGGGTGGCAGAGCGCTGAAAGCAGTCAGATCACTTTAAATATCTGGGAGTTTGTTTCGGATCTGAGAAGAGTACAAGCTGTGAACTGGATGTATGACGTGGAAAATTTAATAGCGCACTGATATCCATTATATCCGCTGATGAAGGATAGGAATGTCCCAAGGAAAGTAAAAACTATAATATACACTAGTATCCTTGAAACCAATATTGTTGTATGGATATGAGGCGTGGGCCCTTAGTACAAGAGACAAAAGTAAAATCCAGTCATGCGAAATGAGGGTGTTGAGGGTGATTATGGGTGTGACGAGACGGGATAGAAGAAGAAACGAAGATATAAGAGAGGAATTAGGAGTGGAAAACATATTAGAATTCATTGAGAGGGGACAATTGAGATGGTTTGGACATGTGAAGAGAATGGATGAGGACAGGTATCCGAGGAGATTTTATGAATGGAGGCCGATGGGAAGGAGGGGAGTTGGAAGACCGAGAATTAGATGGAAAGATAACATCAGGATGGCAATTGAGGGGAGAGGGGAGACATCGAGGATGTGGAGGAGATGAGAAGATACGAAGATAGACGACAGTTGAGGGATTTCGTGCAGAATTACTGACAGGCGCTCTGCGCCTACAGGAGCTTATTATTATTATTATTATTATTATTTTTATTATTATTATTATTATTTATTATTATTATTATTATTATTATATTATTATTAAAATTATAATTAATAATTAATTAATAATTAATAATAAAATATAATAATAATAATAATAATAATAATAATAATAATAACAAATAATAATAATAATAATAATAATAATAATAATAATAATAATAATAATAATAATAATAATAATAATAATAATAATAATAATAATTACTGATAAAAGGCAACATGTTTCTTCTACATCCATTTTTAATCAAATCAATCGTTGAACGGCCCAAGTCGTATGTCATTCAAAATTATTGACTTACTTTGTTTGAAAAAGTCCTTACGATCAAATTGGATTGATTCCATTAAAGCGGAAGGGATGTCAATCCACTTATAAAAGTATTACATCAAAGATTTGCAAGCTAATAAAAAAATAGATTTAACTTGGGCCAAAAGAAATATATCGATTTCACAAGTTTTTTTTTTTTTTTTTTTTTTTTTTTTTTTTTTTTTTTTTTTTTTTTTTTTTAATATTTTGACTTTTATGTTTTAAATTTTTTTTTTTTAATTTTTTTTTATTATTTTTATTATAGCTTCTTTGAGAAGATAGATTTTTCGTTTGCAGTTAATCAAAGTGAAGTTTGAGATGAAGTATTAGATGAGTACATTATTGGTTGCTTTAATTAAACATTTTCTTTTTCCCAATGTTTTACTATATACTCATATATATATATATATATATATATATATATATATATATATATATATATATATATATATATATATATATATATATATATATATATATATTTTGATATCAAGGTCATAACGAAAAGGGAGGACTTTAGTAAGCATTTAGGTACGAAGGAAGATACTGATTGGGTATAGGAAGAGGTGTAAGGAGGAAAAGAGGGAGGTTAAGAGTTTAAAAAGGAGAGTGGACGAAGAGTAGGGACAAAAGCTGGAAAAGAATTTTAAGGAGAGAAGTAAGATGTTTATGGAAGTAGGTAAATAATATGAAGAGAAGGAGAGAGGGTGAGAAGAATAGCTGGTGATTTGGTGCAACGAGAGAGGGTGGCAGAAGAAAGATGGACAAGACACTTCAGTGATTCGTTGATTGAGGTGGGAGGCGAAGGGGTAGTGAGGAATGAAAGGGAGGAGATTTTATTATAAGGAAAGACGACTATTAGTAGGGAGGAAGTGGAAATAAAAGTGGGAAAGGTGAGAAGTGGAAGTCGGCAGGAATGGATGGTATATATAGCATGATAAGAGAGAGTAGAAAAGATGTTTTACTGATGGGTAAAATATTTAATGCATGTTGGGAAGAGAGGAGAGGTCCTCAGGAGAGGCATGATGCCTATATATGAAGAGAAAGGGGATAGGATACTGTGTGGGAATTATAGAGTGTCGTAGCGAAGATTTTTGGGAGAGGTTTAGTATCGAGAGTGAAATAGTTGACAAAAGAGGTTTATCTATTAAGATGGAGAGCAGTGGCAAGGGAGAGGGAGGAAGATAGAGTGTGAGTGCGTTTGTGAGGAAATTATGGCTGGTATCACCTCACAAGTGTGGGAAATGCGAATGATAAAAATAATATATATATATATATATATATATATATATATATATATATATATATATATATATATATATATATATATATATATATATATATATATATATATATATATATAATATATATATATATATATATATATATATATATTTCGATGCACTCCGTTGCCCTCTGGTCATCAATTTTTTAGTTTCATTTTCTCAAAAGTTTTCTATTTCACATTTGACGTGCACTAGATTGCCTTATACTCCCACCCCCTACTCGCATGTACCTTGTCTCGGTTAACTATTTTAATAAGCAATTTTTGTTTGTTGAAAAAGTGAACTTATTAACCAGAGCAGAAAAAGTGACTCTCTTCTTCATATGTCCAAACAGATTTACAAGCAAACACTCTCTCTTAATCTTTAAAATAATGTTAACATGGCGAAGAATAAACTTTCCTCGGAGGTGGTTGGAAGGGCGTCATCCAAAATGTCCTTTATCCACACCTTACCCCATTATTACTTGAGAGTTGAAGTTCTCGGGTGATTGAGTTGATGCCACTAAGACTTCTTGACGAATTCCCCTTGTGCTCGGTATTTTTTAACCTTAATTTTTACTCCATTCTTTGCTTTTAATTTCCATTTTGATGAACACGACCTCTCTTCTAGGCCTCACCTCTTGATATTAACAGAAACTCAGGTGTTTGAGCGTTTTGACAGCAAACACAACTCGGTTTTTTTTTACTCTCTCTATTCTCAATTTTCAGTAGAAGGCAGTTGTGGTGTATACGTGTCTCTAATTCGGAGTCTTCGGAATTTTCCAACTTGTTGTTTTGACTCTATTTCAGTTCTACAACTATATTTATCTTAGAACCCTGATGACTATCCAAATTTCTTTGACTATCTAAATTTAACAATAAAGCATATTCTTTCTTTGTCCTTTCTCTTTTTAAACTATCATTTTAGTTGATTTCAATATTTACTATAGCCAATGACTTTCTTCTAGGTCTCATGACTCAACATGTGATTTTGTCTTTCCTTTTCAATGTAAAATTACCTCAAGTAGTTGACGCAGCTCCATACTCGTAACCATAATTACCATGGAGATAAACCCAAAATCTCCTTATTCTACTAAATTCTATCTACTTTTAGGTTTCTCGCACCGTCTTATGTTTGAATTTTCCTCTATCTCTTACGATCTTCCTCTGGAAAAATTCCTGTCTATTACAAGGAAACGTTTTTGGCATTTCGAAGCCGCAAACTGGTTTGACTTGCAGTCGTACGGGATTAATTTTCCTTGGAATAATTATTACTTCCGCAGGAAGGGTTTTTCTTATATTCGAGGGAATTCTATCTGTACGGAGGCGAACACTCCATATTCTTTCCCCTTCAGCTAAATTTAACAAACTTTCTTTAAATTTACTCTGCTTATCATAGTACTCTTTGCTGTAATGTTGCTGCTGACTTCAAGAACTACCGTCGTCTTCAAGCTCCTGAAGAGGACGGTGTATTAAGAAGGGGAGTGGGTGAGTGAATGGTAATTCACTCTTCATTGGTTCTTATAAAAATCGTGCAAAATCTATTCTCCATAACTCTTTTCTTCATAAAAAATGTAATAAATCTTTTTGGTTTCTCTTCCTCATGACCATCCTGGCATAATGTCGACTCTTTCAACATTGCTTCTTCCTCTTTCATTCCTCTAGTATTTTTCTGACAGGACAACTGCCGTTTTACCTTCTGCTAAAGCTGAATTGTTCGCTCCAGCTTTTGCTTTTAATTCAACCTTAGAGGATCACGAGGTTATTCCTCCTTCTTCAGTCCCCTCTGCTCTTTCTCAGCTTAATACTAAGAAGGGGTACTGTCCTGATGGTAAATTTTCTGTGATTTTCAAATCTTATGCTTAATTGCATGTACCTTGTCTCGGTTAACTATTTTAATAAGCAATTTATGTTTGTTGAAAAAGTGAACTTATCAACCAGAGCAGAAAAAGTGACTCTTCACTAACTATCGTTTAATTTCTTAAGCATCCGCCCTTTCATAAGTTATCAAATCAAATTCGACAGGAAGGTTAAGAAAAATCTCATTCTCTTTAATCTTGTCTCTGACCCCCAATATGGCATTCGTAAAGATCGCTACTTTGGTGACCCTTTTTCCCTCATCTCAGACTCTTTGTTTTTCGCTTTTAGAAATTTTGGTGAATCTCTCACCCAGTGGCTCTCTCTCTGATTACCTTGTATATTGCCTTTAAATCTATTAATAGTTTTGTTTCTCAGAGATCTGTCATTTCCTAAACTTTCTCTACTTCTATTAATAACCGTTTCTGTTACTTCATCAACTATCTACTCACACGCCGACGACTTCACCCTTAATTATTCCCTTAATTTTGAAAGGTGACCCACCACACTGCAATTAATTAATGCCAGGAGGATGGCCCTAGATCCGCTAACCTCTGATTTTTCATTAAATTCCAGTTGAAGCTGAGAAAACATGGTTGTTTTCAATGCCTCAGAAACTGAACTCCTTCGTCTTTCTACTCAACACGATCTTCCACACAACTATTACATCTTCGAAAACACAACTTAAACCTTTTATGTCCTTAATGCATTCTCGGTGTTCCTCTTTCTCTGGATCTTTCTTGGATACATTACTTTACTCCTAATTCTAAGCAAGATTCTTAGAGGTTGGTGTTCTAGGTATCCTTCAAAATTTCTTCACCCAACCCCAGTTGGTTCCTCTTTACAGGGATTTTTTCACTCCTGTATGGAGTACGTCTCACACATCTGGTGTGGTTGCAATTCTACAGCTCTCCTTGAAAAGGTGGAGTCTAGGTTCTTCGTCTTATCAGCTGTTTCGCTCTCGAACACTTAGTAATCTCTTTCTGTTCAGCAAGTTGTTGCATCACTGTCTCTATATTATCGCTATTACAACCGACACTACACTTATGAACACTCCAATCGTATACCTCCTAAATTGAAAAGAACTGAATATTTACCTTTTCAGTTTAAAAGATTCTTCTGTATTTTTGGAGACCATTTAAGAGTTTTATCTCTCAGGAATTAAAACTTTTATTTTGTTCTATTTCTTACTGACTAGATGTCATATATCTTGGTTCAACTACGACAGGTTTTGCTCTGTTTGTCAATAGATGCTGCTTTCGGAAGTTTCAATTAAGGTTGTGATTGATATTTATTTTGAAGTATACTTAAGAAATATTTAAAATGCTGAATAAGTCGTGTTTTATATATATATATATATATATATATATTATATATATATATATATATATATATATATATATATATATATATATATATATATATATATTATAATATATATATAAAATATCTCTCTCTCTCTTGTCATAACCTTTCATATTCTCCTTAAAGTACGGATATTACATGCTATATCCTTATTAGGTTGTTTGACAATTCTTTCTTTACAACATTATATTTATCTATATCGTGTCCTAGACATACCCTACTCCTAAAACCATCATATAATATATAGCTTTCTTATATCCATTATATACAATATATATATATATATATATATATTTATATATTGTTTTCACACAAATATATAGTATATATATATATATATATATATATATATATATATATATATATATATATATATATATATATATATAATATATAATATATATATATATATATATATATATATATATATATATATATATATATATATATATATATATATATATATATATATATATATATATATATATATATATATATATATATATATATATATATATATATATATATATATATATATATATATATATAT
>SEYY01019125.1:2500-7500 GCA_009176605.1 Armadillidium nasatum | reverse complement strand
TGCTGTCAGCTGGAGTTTACCAGCCGATGATTGAATCTTAAACTCTCATACGCCAGGTGAGTTTGGGTGTCTGAATTCCATAGAGACTCGTTTTCCTTATAGTAGTGGTGGACCGACGTTTCGACTCCCGTTACAATGTTTTGAAGAAATTCTTTACATCTTCGGTAAGCAAAAATTCAATCACTGTATGTTACTTCAACAAAGTAACAGTACTAGCTTCCATTTTGATATCCCTGCACAACAATGAAAAAAAAACTATACTGTTCGCCTGTTAAATAAATTCTTCAAGCTTCAGTCTTTCGAACGCAGGTCTGAACATATTAATACCCGTTACAGTCGTTATTTTTCAATCTGCCCTTATATATATATATATATAATATATATATATATATATATATATATATATATATATATATATATATATATATATATTATATATATATATATATATATATATATATATATATATATATATATATATATATATATATATATATATATATATATATATATATATATATATATATATATATATATATATATATATATATATATATATATATATATATATATATATATATATATATATATATATATATATATATATATATATATATATATATATATATATATATATATATATATATATATATATATATATATATTTAATTTATTTAATTATTCACCTTTCCCACTCTCGAGGGATGGTGCCCATCACAGTTCGCTCACGCACACATTGATACTCTATTTTCCTTTCCCCATCACCACTGCCATCCATCTCACTCTGTCCTCCGCAACCTTCCCACCTTCGTCCACGTTTAAACATCTCCCCCCCCCTCAATATCTCCCTCGGCCCATCAATCCATCTCCACCTCGGCCTTCCCCTCTCCCTTCCTCCCTCTACCAAGGATCTCATCCCTCTACCCACCATCCTATTCTTATCCAATCTACACATATGCCCAAACCATCTTAATACACCCACTTCCGCTCTTCCCACTATTCCCCTCTTCCATCCACACATCTCTCGTATTCTTTCGTTTCTGATTCTATCTACCCTCCTTAACCCACATATAACCCTTAATCTTTTCATCTCAAAAACTTCTAATCTTTTCCTCATCTAAGCATTGGTCACCCTAGTTTCACACCCATGCATTACAGATTGTAGACACATACTCTCAAACATTCTTACCTTTATTTCCTTTGATATTCTTCCCTTCTTCCATACTTCCCTCAGTCCCCCCATCATTCAAATCTTTATATTTCTATCCATCCCCCATTTCCCTCCACCAGCATTCCCAGATATTTAAACTCTTCTACCTCCTCAAATTTCTCTCTCCCTACCTCGACATTCTCCATTTCCGCCCCTCTTACTGCCTCATCCCTTCCCCCAATCATCATCACTTTGCTCTTTGTTGAGTTTACCCTCAATCCCTTTCCATTAATCCCTCACAAACTCCTTCACCAACATTCCCAGCTTCCATCATCCATAAACAACAAGACATTTACCTCTCATTCACCATCCCCACTTCTCAACTTAATACCCTTCCCTTCTCTCTATCCCCCTAACAACACCATCCATTAACACATTAAACAACCACGGAGACATAACACCCCCCTGCCCCAGTCCAACTCCAAAGTTAAGTCATTCAGTCAGTTCCCTCCTCACCCTCACTCTTGCTCTACAGTTCTAATAAAATGATTTAATAACATTCAATAATCTACCTCTCACTCCCCCCTCCCTTAGTACCTCAAACAATTTCCTCCTACAAACTCTATCAAACGCCTTTTCCAAATTCATAAAACATACATACCCCACTATATCTTCCTCACGCAAATTCTCACCAATCATTCTCATTGTAAACGACCCACACATCCCCCTACCCTCTCTAAAACTTCCATGTTCCTCCCACACAATCTCTCTCCCTCTCTCTCTCTCTTGTTAATTCTTTCACTTTAGATACTAAAACTCTCCCATAAATTTTCCCTGCTACACTGAACAAGTTTATCCCCCTATAATTCCTACACACCATCTTATCCCCTTTCTTTTTATATATCGGCACTATGCAAACATCTTGCCACTAGCGAGGAACTCTTCCCTCTCCCCAACACATATTAAACATACTTACCAATCAGTCAACTATCTATCCCACTCCCACCCTTATCATCTTCCCATATGTACCATCCATAATGCGTGAAGAAATATATATATATATATATATATATATATATATATATATATATATATATATATATATATATATATATATATATATATATATATATATATATATATATATATATATATATATATATATATATATATATATATATATATATATATATATATATATATATATATATATATATATATATATATATATATATATATATATATATATATATATATATATATATATATATATATATATATATATATATATATATATATATATATATATATATATATATATATATATATATATATATATATATATATATATATATATATATATATATATATATAATATATATATATATATATATATATATATATATATATATATATATATATATATATATATATATATATATATATATATATATATATAATATATATATATATATATATATATATATATATATATATATATATATATATATATATATATATATATATATATATATATATATATATATATATATATATATATATATATATATATATATATATATATATATATATATATATATATATATATATATATATATAATATAATAGCAATAGTACACTGAGAGTGAAGCAACAATTCGACGGGCAGAAAGAGATTGGAGAGAGTTAGTAAGAGCAGGATAATTGATGAGAGGAAAAGCCCTAGACCCCACCTTCTCAAGGAGAGCTGTATGAGTGAAACCACCTCAGATGTGTGAAGCATATTCCTTACAGGGGCGAACAACACCCCTATTCAAAGCAAACAACTGGAGTGGCGTGAAGAAATTACGAAGACGCCTCAGAACACCCAAGCTCTTAGAAGCTTATTCAGAAAGAGAAGTAATGTAATCTTTCCAAGAAAGATCCCGAGAAAAAGATACACCAAGAATATTAAAAATAGATGAAGGTTTGAGTTGTGTGTTTTCGAAGAAGATATCATGGTTGTGTGAAAGATTGTGTCTAATGGAGAGATGGAGAAACTGAGGATTTGAGGCATTGAAAACAACAATGTCTTATCTGCTTCAATTTGAAATACGTGAAAGATCAGCTGTTGGGAGAGATGTCTTTTAAACTAAAAGGAGTAATGAAGGGTGGAGTCATCAACATAGTAGTGGATACGAGATAGAGTATTAGAGAAGTCATTAATGAAAAGTAGAAAAAGTGTTGAGGATAGGACAGACCTTGAGTAACACCTCTATTAATAGATTTAAAGGAAGAACAATGGCCGTCTACAACAGCTGTTATAGAACGACCGGAAAGGAAATTAGAGAGTAGATCACAGAGAAAAGGATAGATATCAAAAGATGGAAGTTTAGAAATCAAACCTTTGTGACAGACTCTATCGAAAGCTTTCGATTTGTCCTACGCGACAGCAAACGATTTACCGAAATGCCGAAGAGCGGAGAACCAAGTATCAGAGAGAAGGGAAAGAAGATATATATATATATATATATATATATATATATATATATATATATATATATATATATATATATATATATATATATATATATATATATATATATATATATATATATATATATATATTATATATATATATATATATATATATATATATATATATATATATATATATATATATATATTATATATATATATATATATATATATATAAAATTGGTCCTCGTTTTCATATATATATATATATATATATATATATATATATATATATATATATATATATATATATATATATATATATATATATATATATATATATATATATATATAATAGTAATAATGAAGTAATGAAGCGAATATGACATTACCAATGCTGACACTTCCAATGTTGACCTTGGAAAAATAATGCTTAATATTGAAATAATTTATAATTGGGTTTTATAATGTTATCTAATTGTTATAATTAAAACGTTTTTTTGTAAAAGGGAATATATATATATGTATATATATATATATATATATATATATATATATATATATATATATATATATATATATATATATATATATTATATATATATATATATATATAAACTGTATGACAAAGTTAACTCTACAAAAGGTATTTAGAATTAGGTGGTCAACTGTGCCATTTCCATTAGGATGTATAGCTTTCATACTTTCATAGTGTTCAAAATTTGCAACACACGAATTTTTAAACAATTGGACAACTAACAGACTCAGAAATTAATAACCAATATGCATGCAGTTCACAATATGCTTAGTCAAGTGCACAATGAGCTCCAAATGATTTCGTAGTAACGCGAGTGTCTGTAAATTGCAGTGTTTGTGTCTTTATCTGTCTTAGTGTGCATGAAGATTGGGTAAAGCAAAGTAAGAGAAGAAGACCTTGCAACCAGTGCGATCACTCTATTGGAGTCAGGCCACTCCCATTTAGGATCAACCAATGATCACTGGCCTGAATCTTCTGCCGCGGTTCAGGGAGTTTCGCAACGAAACCTTAGAAAACAAGATCAGGATCACCCGAGGACTCACAAAAATGTAATTGATGAAAGGTTTCTCCATCTATAATACCTGCAAGATTAGTTGCAAACAAGTTTTCACCTACGAAACTTACTCCGTACAGTCAAGCATGTGCCAATTTCAACCATTTAATTCGAAGAAGATTGCACGAGACTGGAATGACTTAAATAAGGCTTGATACTGGTTGTTTTATCATCAGAGTGCATCTGGTAACCAGGTAGCAATTTTCTCAGGATGATGAAAATTGAGCAATGATCCTGTGGTATGATGTACTATTTACTGATTATAGACTCGGTTCGCACTACATGCACTAGACTAACGATAG
>SEYY01019124.1:100000-102500 GCA_009176605.1 Armadillidium nasatum | reverse complement strand
ATATATATATATATATATATATATATATATATATATATATATATTATCGGTGGAAAAAGGGCAGAAGTTTTAAAACAGAACTATAAATTTCGGAACAACAGTTTCCTGGTCAGAATCAAAGGTCGAAATGCTCCGATTCAAGGATTTTAAAAGTACTGAAATCAAAAGTCACAGAAAATGTAAAAAAATAAAAAAAATAAAAGTGTTTTATAATTTAAAAATAGAGTAATGTATGGCTAAATAATATACTGATTAAGCTTGGTGATAAGAGTTTAAAGACTGAAACCAGGAAGTCATAATGATAATAAGTCATAATGATGTTCATTTTATTAGTGATAATAGGGGGAGTAAGGTGGAGTTTAATGGTCAGAAAGAGATGAGAGAGCCAGTACGGGTATAAGAGTTTATAAGGCGAAAGGTCATGGTCTCTACCTTTTCAAGAAGGTCTGTACAAGTGACTCCACTATAGATACATGAAGCTTATTCCACCATGCGTTGGTGAAATGAACTTCTAAAAAGAGCAGCAACTCAGGTGATATGAAGAAGTTTGGAATACTTTTCGAACACAAAATCCCTAGAATGCCTCTTTTGAGAAAAATAATAAAAGTGATCGTTTCATAGCTGGTTTCAAGATAAGAAAATATCAAAAATATTAAAGACAGACGAATGTTTACTTCGTGTTTTTAAAAATGTTGACTGAAGTTGATGTTGAGAAGATAGATGAAACTTAGTTTATGAACTACTGAGCATAACTACATTCTCCTTTAAATCAAAAGATATAAGAAATTAGTTGCTCGGAGACTATTCTCCTAGCATTTATTCTTTTGCTGATAGTAAGATTCTTCTTACAATGAAAAAGTAATGATGGGTCTTGTCAATATCATAGAGTGTAGGACAGAAAATCATTGGCGAGTCAAAATAATATGCTAGTCAAAGAGCTTATTCATTAATACAGTATAAAGGAACATAAGTTTCTAGCAGGAAGATGATAATGTAAGAACATAGTTTTCTCACAAGCACACCTTGAGATACACAGACTGGAGGTAGTCAAGATCGTAACCTTCTCTGCATTATCCTCAGAAAGAACAGAATATACATCTTAAGGAAAAATATCATATTTGTCAAGCATAAATAAATACCTCCTCCATGGAAAGGGCTCTGCCTGTGAGTGGTGGAAACATGAAAAAATGTTAGAGAAGTGGAGAAGGAGGAATGAAACAGGAGCGAACCAAAATTGAAATCAGAGGCAAAGCAATTTTTTGTTTTAAAAGAAGGTAAAACATCAGTGATTCTACAGTGAGAGAGGAGCTGAAGGAAAGAGGAGGAAATTTACAATTTTTTTTAGAGTACCAGAAAAAGCGGATAGAAGAAGAAGGAGATAAAGAGTAACAACTGAGGGGAGAGTGATTAAAAACATGACGGAGTCCAAATATCTAGGTGGGTTGTTTACAAGGGAAAGAAAAAACTCAGGAGATAACAAATAGAATCGAAAAACAAAACAGAGCTGTAGGCATGTTAAATCCAATCCTGAAAAATAGTAATTTGGGTTTGGAGGTTTGAAAAGTGGTCTTTGAAAGTGTGTTGACGCGAATTTTGATGTACAGAGCGGAAACATGGAGTAGTACAAAGAGAGAGGGGAGTAGGTTGCAGATTATGGAAATGAAGGTTTTGAGGGAACTGGTGGGAAAGACGAGAAGGGACATAATACCATCACTGATGTAAAGGAGGAAGTAGGAGTTTGCCAATAGGTGCATAAGATAGACACGGCGAACCTGAGGTGGTGGGGACATTTGGGGAGGATGGAAGAGGAGAGGGTGGGAAAGAAGAAATGGATATGGAGGCCTGATAGCGAGAGATCAAGGGAAAGACCAAATAAGAAGCGGAAGGAGTCAGTGGAGGATTCACTGAGGCGTTATCGACTGCCTGCGATGGAGTAATTGCTGATGGAGTGTACCAATGAATACAGAGCAGAGTAGAGGCGTGCGCTGATCCAGCTGACAGGCTCTTGGCCTTCCTGGGAGAGGATGTAAGATGCAATATATATATATATATATATATATATATATATATATATATATATATATATATATATATATATATATATATATATATATATGTTACCGTTAAAGTATGAAATCCGTTATTTCATAGAATACCTAGTTATTCCATGAAATAACTGATCCTGTCCGTTAAAGTGTTAAACTCTCTTGTATTTCATGGTTTAACTAGTTATTTCATAGAATAACGATCTGCAGCCCGTTAACTTGTAAAATAATCTATAGAATACTTTTTCGCCAGTTCACTCCGGTTAATTGATTGCTTACACGTACAGTGCCGGCTGCTGTTCGTCAAATACTGTTCTCACGTATCAGCTATTGAGATACATTTATTTTCTTTAAGTTTTATAATTTAGTCATTTCTTATTAGTTTAATTTAGTTTGTTACGTTAAAGTGCAATTATTTTTAAGACCTTAAATTGCCTTTAACCATGAATTCTTTA
>SEYY01019124.1:82500-95000 GCA_009176605.1 Armadillidium nasatum | reverse complement strand
ATTAAATTTACCATTGAATTAGAACACAATAACTCACTTTCCTTTCTTGATATCTCGATTTCTCCTACCTCTTCCTCCTTTCTCACTTCTGTTTTTGGTAGGTCTTCGTCTATTCCTTCTGTTACCAACTTCTATAGCTCTTCTCCTCTTAGGCATAAAATTAACACCATTCTAATTTAATTACTTTGAGTCAATAATGTTTTTTTCTACGTGCCTTTCCCTACACTACGAGTTTTTCTTCTTTGAAGAAACTTTTTTCTTCCAATTTTCCTCCTAATATGGTTTCACAACATTTATTTCATTTCTTGTCCAAAATCTATCACCCTCCTCTTCCGGTACCCACATTTCCAAAGAAAGTCATTTATTTCTCTGGTCCCTATCTCAGTCACTCTACCGTTTCAATGACTTCTAAACTTTCAAAATCTCTCTTACATCATTTTCCTCATCTTGATTTATGCTTTTCTTATTGCTCTCCCCTAAAAATTTCTTCGTTTTTCCGCTATAAATCTACCCTTCCGTTTCCATCAGTGGTGTATAAGTTTACATCCTTCATGCCAGAAGGGCTATATTGGATCCACCACACATCTCCTCAGAACTAGAATTTTTGAACATCAGAGTCTCTCACTCGTACTTCTCTTCCGCTCTCTACTTCTACCTATGTCCAACATTCGCTCTCACTCACAATCTTCTTGTGACTTCTTCCCTCTTCCTCAACATTTTTTTATTTTGGATTATAACTCTGTCCATTTATCTGTTCATATTTTAGAATCTTCATATATTTCCAAATTAAAACCAGAACACAATAACAACCAATTATCATGTCCTCTATTTATTGCCCAATCTTAACTATTATCCTTTTTTGTAGAAAAAGAAAGATCGAAGGTTATTTCTTTTTTTCTATTTTTTTCTTCTCTTAACTCTTTCTCCTCCTTATTGACCTTTCTCTTTTTATTTTTATTTATTTTTTTATTATTATTTTTTATTATTGCCCCTTTGTTTCCCAACACCAACCAACTAAACATTCTTTTCTCTGTCATGTCTTCACTTTTTTAATATTATCAGTCCGTCACTACTCACAGTTTGTTCTAACTTGCTATTTCCTCAGTGTGCTGTTTTATATATTTGATTAAGCAAGTTTCAATTCACTATTTATATTTATTATTTTTTTACTTGCTCATTATTGTATTCATTATTAGGGTAGTTTATTGTATCTCAGGTTTATAATTTTTTATTTCTTTCAGTTCTTGAAAATGATTTAAGACTAAATCGAAACGTCGACAATATAATTATTGATATAATTTTAATATATAATTTATGCCTTTACTAATTAAATTAAATTAATTAATGTTGCCTCTTTCTTTTCTATACAGTTTTGCTTATATATATATATATATATATATATATATATATATATATATATATATATATATATATATATATATATTATATAATAATTAATAATAAAAAAAAAAAAAAAAATAAAAATAAATACCAAATTAAATTTTAAATCATCAAAAAATTAAAAAATTTCCCCTCTTCTTTATGAAATAGCATTATAGGATGAAGAAAATGGCTCTCCTTAGCCCCAAATCTTATATATATATATATATATATATATATATATATATATATATATATATATATATATATATATATATATATATATATATATATATATATATATATATATATATATATATATATATATATATATATATATATATATATATATATATATATATATATATATATATATATATATATATATATATATATATATATATATATATATATATATATATATATATATATATATATATATATATATATATATATATATATATATATCTCACCTCTGATGGCCATATCCCAGACGACTACTAATTTTTACCAGAGTTGGGGAACATCGGAAATCTAGTCAATTTAAAGGGCGAAATGATCTATATATGCAACGTTTGAAGGAGTAAAAGTCAAAGGAAGCTGGCAAAACAGATAAAGGGAGTGTTCTCCAGACTTTAACAGTAGAGTACATACAAGATTGAGAATAGCGGTCAAGTCTGGGGTCAGAGAGTTGGACCAAGAAAGGCTGAGACTGTGCTGAAAGGATTGTAGCACTAGTCCTTCTCAATGGAGAATGTATTCGAAGGGAGAGTTCAGAAGAACAGTGTCTATTGTAATAACGATAGTATAGAGAGAATGATGCAGCAATTCGATGGACAGAAAGAGACTGGAGAGAATTAGTGAGAGCTTGGGAGTTGATGAGGCGAAAAGAACTAGACTCCACATTTTTCAAGAAGTGCTGTATGAGTATAACTACCCCAGAAAAGTGAAGCGTACTTATTACAGGAACAAATAACACCGATATAAAGAGAAAGTAACTGAGGTGGTAGGAAAAACTACGAAGGCACCTCAGAACACTCAACCGATTAGTAACTTGTTTTAAAAGAGAAGTAATTTGATCTTTTCAAGAAAAAACACGAGAACAAAATAATCGAAAATATTAAGAGCAGATATATATATGGTACAGTGGTAAGGTTGTAACCTGTAATAAAAGTGGTTCAGTGTGTTGGGATAGGCCTAGCAAGCCACCAACTGATTGCCTTGCTCAAGAAACTCATGTCTTGTTCGAGAAAGCTGACAGGTGCTGGCACCTACAAGAGTATGGTGAGAAAAAAAAATTAAGAGCAGATGAAGGATTGAATTTTGTGTTTTCGAAGATGTCAAAGTTGTGGTGAGTGTTGAAATTGCGGAACTGACTTTTTGAGGCAATGAAAATAACTATTTTCTCTACCCCAATTTGAAATAGTAGAAAGATCAGAGGTTAATTGTTCCAATGCTATCCTCCTTGCGACGATTAACTGCTGTTTTGTGGGGCGCCTTTCCAAATGAAAGGAGCAATTAAAGGGTGATGTCATCGGAAAAGGAGTGGATATGTGGTGAAGTAATAGAGAGGTCATTAATGAAAAGTAGAAAAAGTGTTGGGAATAGGACCGAACCTTGAGGAACACCACTGTTAATAGATTTTTGTGATGAATGGTGCCCCTATATATATATATATATATATATATATATATATATATATATATATATTATATATATATATATATATATATATATATATGCTAAAGTTTACAACCCCTCATGGAGTGAGCCCTTTTCTAGGAGGGAGCAGAAATGTAATGTAAAAGAAAGCACACCTAAGCTCGAACCTAACGTAAAACTCTCGGGTGAGCAGAGACGGAGGCTTTAAAGAAAGACAGTTTAAATACATAAGGAAAAACAGATTATTGCAGAGAGTTCCACAGAACAAAAGTGGCTGGAAAGAAGGAGGTATCATAACAGGCAACTTTGGGATTTCCTATGTTCACACAATATTCATGCGAAATCATGGCACCCCTTGTGTTACGAGGGGAACGTAATGGTGATATATATATATATATATATATATATATATATATATATATATATATATATATATATATATATATATATATATATATATATATATATATACTATATATATATATATATATATATATATATATATATATATATATATATATATATATATATATATATATATATATATATATATATATATATATATATATATATATATATATATATATACTCAATGAACACATTTCACAATGCATTTTACAACTTGTTAATCTTATCAGTAATTAGTTCCTCTTTTAAATTATTATCTCTTTCTTCCAATAGTAAATTAAAATTTACCATTTTAATAAAATTTCTCTGACTTTTATTCTAAAGTTTTTGGATCTGCGAGTAAAGTAAATCATTTAAATATTTATTCGAAGGCATAGAGCGAAACCCATAATATATCTTATTGGTGTAGCGACCAAAAAAATGATGGGAAGTATGAGTTCAGACCAGCAAATCCTCTTCTGGTTATGTTAATCTACTTCTACTTTGTACTTTTATTAGTTCTTAGAGAAATTATATAATTGTAATTAATTAAAATCTATTTAATATCTTTATCTTGAATTTACTGTTAAAAAAACAAACAAAAAAAAAACATAATCTTTATTGTAACTTTTTTGACGATACTGAAATTTCAATGGTCTTATATTCACCATCTTTTTAAATAATGAATTTATAAATTTCTTTAATGTTTTCTTCGTGACGTCATAAATTGGCTCCTTCCTGACAAGCGTTTAATTTAAGTGTTTAACTTTCCAATTTTTCTGTTTTCTGAGAGGCTTTTAATAATCAAATGATAAATGACAACTTAATCTTGTCTTTGATGCTTTGTAAATAACGCTTGACTTTGCTTCCTTCCCTTCTCAATCTGATCCTTCCTTTTTTTTTTTTATGTTATTGATTTATTTTGTATATTTATAAATATTGACATTAATGTCTATAAAATGAGGTTTATATTATAAGGAAAAGCTTCCTTTACTCGACAGATAACTTGTACGAGTATATTATTTATCTTGTTTTTCAGCTGTTATAACAATTCAATTTTTCAAATTTTGTCTCATTTTCTATGACTATCAGATACCATTATATATTTGTTATTTTCAAAATTAGGTGAGGAAAAGAAAGGAACTATTGTTTTAAAGCTTGTTTCACCTTTAATAAACAAAGATTAGAAATTATGTCAATACCGTGGATTTGTACGCATGTGAATCTTGGAAGATGAAAAAAAAAATTTTGTCAATAAAGAGAGAGTATTTAAGAAGTATATTTGTAGTAAGATTGCCAGACGTCATATTATATGAAATTTTGCAGAAAACTAAGCAAGAAGCTGAGAAGGAGACTAGAATATCCAGTAGGAGCAGATTGGTGGAAGAGTTTTGAAAAGAAATCTACAGGGAAGGCTAGAAGAAGGAGACCAGCCAAGATATATAGATTATTGATGAAAGATGAGAAGAGAATCAGAGTATGGAAGGAAATGTGCTTGGTGTTGGCCAGTGAGATTATCGAGATTAAAATTTTTAATTGAATGTCAATGCTCCAACGAGGATTGACGCGAATTAAGCAAGTAAAAAATCATACCGTAAGTAAAAATAGGTCTTTCAATTGAACAAAAACTAGATGGAGAATTATGGAGATTTATAACCAAGGTGACAAATTTAAGCTTATATTTTATTTTTATTTCTCATAGTTTTTATAGCAATTAAATAATAATATTAAAGTCAAAGGGCAAAAACTTAGTTTGATTCCTATAATTTATTTCTAGTATAGTTGCCATACCATGAAAGCAAGATAGTGTAGCCATTTTTCATCTGTTTCTTTTTTTCGTGTAAAAACAACAGTATTACTATTTATATGAATAAAAAAATATTGATAATCAACTTTTCTTAATTTAAGATCTCTCCCTCTATCTGTTTCTGTCTCTGTCTCTCTGTCTGTCTGTCTGTCTCTCTCTCTCTCTCTCTCTCTCTCTTTCTTTTTCTTTCTTTTTCTTTCTTTCTTTCATTCTCTCTTTATACTATTTTAGGAAAAATAAGAACTAAAGAAATTTGGATTTCAACAGAAGATAAAAATGAAAGAAAATGAATTCTTAATTAAATTGTGTTACTCTTCCTTCTTTCTCCTACCCTGAAAAGTGTTTTCATCCAAATTCTCATGGAACTGAAGCCGATTAATGAAGCTCAAGATGTCTCCCTTTTTCTGACAGGGATTAGCAAATGTGTTGTAGCTACAGAGTGTTATAAACCGTCCAACAATTCTTAGTATTTTCAAAAGGTTACTGCTTAAGAAAAAATAATAATAATAACAAGACAAATGTATTGTAAAAGGAGCAATACTGTTATAATAATAATAATAATAATAATAATAATAATAATAATAATAATAATAATAATAATAATAATAATAATAATAATAATAATAATAATAATATAAACGACCTGAAAAGGATAAAGAATAGAAAGACTAAGAGAGTAAGACAACGAGAAACAGAGGGAGAGAGAGAGAGAGAGAGAGAGAGAGAGAGAGAGAGAGAGAGAGAGAGAAGAAAAAAATGCATTGAAAAAGGAGCAACATAATAATAATAATAATAATAATAATAATAATAATAATAATAATAATAATAATAATAATAATAATAATAATAGCCTGAATAGGATTAAGAATAATAAGATTAAGAGAGTGAGACAACGAGAGAGAGAGGGAGAAGACAAATGTATTGCAAAAGGAACAACATTGCAATAATAATAATAATAATAATAATAATAATAATAATAATAATAATAATAATAATAATAATAATAATAATAATAATAGTAATAATGTAAAGAGCCTGAATAGGATAAAGAATAATAAGATTAAGAGAGTGAGACAACAAGAAAGAGAGAGAGAGAGATGATATTGTTTTTGTGCTTAGGAAAATAAGATGTTTTAATGGATATCTGTAATGAAGTTTAAACAAAGTAACTACATCACCGACTACCTCTAATACTAACAATGCTTCTCCTACAATAATGAAAATAATAATAACTAAAAGTAAACTCAGACTAATAGACTAATAGGTTTGGGAGATCCAGAAAATGTGTATGCATTTATATGTGCTTGTGTGAATGTTAATTCATTTTTATGATGAAGAGAGATATGTAAGAACTTATATGCATGAATAAAAATAAGATTACTATTAATATAACCACAATAATACGAATAATAATAATAATAATAATAATAATAATAATAATAATAATAATAATAATAATAATAATAATAAAAATAATATAAAGAGGTTTAATATTATAAAAAATAGTAAGAATAAAAGAGTGTGTGAGAAAGAGAGAGAAAAAAATCGTGTTTGAAGGAAACAAACACTTTCATGGATGTCAGTATTGAAGTATGAAAATTGTAACTACTACATTGACTTCCTCTAATACTGCTACTATAATAATAATAATAATAATAATAATAATAATAATAATAATAATAATAATAATTAATAATTAATAATTAATAATTAAGAAGAAGAAGAAGAAGAAGAAAAAGAAGAAGAAGAAGAAGAAGAAGAAGAAGAAGAAGAAGAAGAAGAAGAAGAAGAAGAAGAAGAAGAAGAAGAAGAAGAAGAAGAAGAAGAAGAAGAAGAAGAAGAAGAAGAAGAAGAAGAAGAAGAAGAAGAAGAAGAAGAAGAAGAAGAAGAAGAAGAAGAAGAAGAAGAAGAAGAAGAAGAAGAAGAAGAAGAAGAAGAAGAGCTATAAGTGAGAAATGATAAGAAAGGATGCATGGTCAAACTTTGTTTTAAGCCTAACGAACATGTACGTGGAAAGGATATCTTAAATCTAATGAGCAGTTTGTCACAAAGTTAACCTGTTTTAAGACAATTGGCCACCTCTTCCTATTCTTAGTACTAATGCACAGGTGTTCACAAGGTCAACTGTATTTTAGGAATAAGCTTGGACCCGACGGCCATCTGTTTATATCTTAGGTCAATGCGTAGGCATTACCTTATTTTAATCGAAAACTTAACACTATCTGTCGCATACCTCTACTGAAGACTTTGCTCAAAGGATGAAATAAGAACTAAAAGAAGAAAATTAAATTATAAAGAAAATTAAATAATAATAATAATAATAATAATAATAATAATAATAATAATAATAATAACAATAATAATAATAATAATAATAATAATAATAATAATAATAATAATAATAATAATAATAATAATAATAATAATAGCAATGATAATAATAACAATAATATTAAAAAGTACTAAAAAGACCTACATGATGAAATATTTTACTATGAAAACCGACACAGATGCGAATATTCCCCGACGTACCGGTTCGTGGTGTTCTCGTGCAACGCGGTCTTGTCAACCTAGCGTTTTGACACTAATAGAGATATACCCCCTAAAGTAATTGGAGTCCGATCTCCTGGGGTGCATGCAAAAATGATTTTATATTTTACTTTTAATGAGGGATAGGGATTCCCACATTCAGTGGAAAGGAGGTGTGGGTAGGGGGTAATGGGGAAGGAGAGGGGTGGAGGTAAGGGTTGCAACAGTGCAATTTTGCTTTGCGACTTTGCATGACCGGCGATATAGATACCATTTTGACTGTATAAGATAATCTCTTATTTGCTCAATCACTTTGTCAGCTGTGTGAAAATGCAACAACCTTGGGACTTTCGGGGTTAGGAGACTGTCCTTTAATTGAAAGTGAAGCGAAGACAGCAGAAGAGGAACTTGATATTACATCAAATAGTAAATTGCAAACAATTGAAGTCAGCGCAACTACAGTCATGATTTTGTACTGATCGTAATAATATGAACTTCGCGTTGTAAAACTGTGGGCTTTCTTTTCTAGATTGGATCAGGATTTCTCTCCATTGAAATGGTAATAACAGAAGATAGAGGATTAATAAATCTGTTTCTGCACCGATATATATATATATATATATATATATATATATATATATATATATATATATATATATATATATATATATATATATATATATATATATATATATATATATATATATATATATATATATATATATATATATATATTTCTTCACACCACCCCAGTTGCTTGCTCTGTATAGGGGTGTTGTTCGCCCCTGTATGGAGTATGCGTCACACATCTGGGGTGGTTCCACACATACAGCTCTCCTGGAAAAGGTGGAGTCTAGAGCTTTTCGCCTTATCAATTCTCCTGCTCTCACTAATTCTCTCCAATCTCTTTCTGCCCGTCGAAATGTTGCGTCACTCTCTCTCTACTATCGCTATTACAATGGACACTGCTCTTCTGAACTCTCTCGTCGCATACCTCCTCCATTAAGAAGGGCTCGTGCGACTCGTCTTTCTACACAGTCTCATCCTTTCTCTGTCCAACTCTCTGACCCCAGACTTAACCTCTATGCTCAATCTTACATTTACTCTACTGGTAAAGTCTGGAACACACTTCCTTCATCTATTTTCCCAACTACCTATGACTTAAGCACCTTTAAACGCCGTGTATCAGGTCATGTCGGCCTTTAATTTGACCATGTTTCCGACTTTACTCCCAACTCTGGCGGAACAATGGTAGGCCTCTGGCCTTTGCCCACCAGAGGAGAAATAAAAAATATAAAAATATATATATATATATATATATATATATATATATATATATATATATATATATATATATATATATATATATATATATATATATATATATATATATATATATATATATATATATATATATAATATATATATATATATATATATATATATATATATATATATATATATATATATATATATATATATATATATATATATATATATATATATAGGTCGACATGTCCGTATTCGCGGCTTTTGAAGGTGTGCAAGTAAAAGGAAGCTGGGAAAACAGATAAGTGAGTGCGTTCCAGACTTTCCCAGTTGAGTGTATGCAATATTGATCAATGGGGTTGGACAGAGAAAGGATGGTACTGTGTAGAAAGGCGCGTCGCAGAACCCTTCTCAATGGAGGAGGTATGAGACGGGAGAGTTCAGAAGAGCATTGTCTATTGTAATAGTGAAAGTATAGAGAGAGTGACGCAAAAATTCGACGAGCAGAAGAGTGAATGATACAAAAATCCCTTGATTCCATCTTTCCCAGAATTTCCCCAGATTGGTGAGGATTATTCCATACAGTTGCGAACAACGCCCCTATTTAGAACAAGCAACTGTGGTAATGTTAAGAAATTACGAAGGCGCCTTAGAACATCCAATCTCTTAGAGCTTGTGTAGAGAGAAGTATTTTATTCTTAAGAAAGATCACGAGAAAAAGAAACAACGAGAATATTATGGAAAGACGAAAGTGAGAGTTGTGTTTTCGAAGATGTCAAAGCTGTGCGGAAGGTTGTGCCGAGGAGATAGATGAAGGGCATGAGTTTTTTTGAGTCATTGAAAAGAACCGTGTTTTCTCTGCCCTAATATGAAATACGAGAAAAATCAGATGTTAGTTTCTCCAAGGCTACCACCCCCTTTTCGTCGATTATGGATATCTCTCAAATTGAAACGGGCAGTGAAGAACAGAGTCATCGGCAAAGGAGTAGATAGGTGATGAAGCAACTGAGAGAAGGTCATTAATGAAATATAGAAAAAATGTTGAGGATAGGAACCTTGAGGAACATCTCTATTAATAGATTTAAATGATGAACTGTGGCCGTCTACAACAGCTGCTATTGACCGACTTTAAAGGAAATCAGAGAGGTCACAGAGAGAAGGATTGATACCAAAAGTGGTAAATTTTTAAATCAAAGCTTTGTGCTAGATTCTATCAAAAGCTTCCGATATATATATATATATATATATATATATATATATATATATATATATATATATATATATATATATATATATATATATATATATATATATATAATATTAATAAATTATTATTAATAAATAAATAGGATTGTTGAAATTAAAAAAAAAAAAGAAGAAGAAAAAAAAAAAAACCTTTAAGGTAATTTATTTTCATTTAGAAAATATTAAGATCTCGGGGGAAAAATTTTCGTCTTTTTGAAAAGACGAAATTTATGGTGAAATAAATAGAAAATTTCCTCTTGCATATACATATATATATATATATATATATATATATATATATATATATATATATATATATATATATATATATATATATATATATATATATATATATATATATATATATAAGATGTTAGGTGTTCTGAGGCTCCTTCAATATTTCTTCAATCCAACCCAGTTGCTTGCACTATATAGGGGTGTTGTTCCCCCTTGTGTAGAGTATGCGTCATACATCTGGGGTGGTTCCTCTCATACAGCTCTCCTAGAGAAGGTGGAATCTAAATCTTTTCGTCTTATCAACTCTCCTGCTCTCACTAATTCTCTCCAGTCTCTTTCTGCCCGTCGAATGGTTGCGTCACTCTCTCTATACTATCGCTATTACAATGGACACTGCCCTTCTGAACTCTCTCGTCGCATACCTCCTCCACTGAGAAAGGCTCGTGCGACTCGTCTTTCTTCACAATCTCATCCTTTCTCTGTCCAACTCTCTGACTCCAGACTTAACCACTATGCTCTGTCTTACATGTACTCTACTGATAAAGTCTGGAACACACTCCCTTCTTCTATTTTCCAACTCCCTATGACTTACACACCTTCAAACGTCGTATATCAGGTCACGTCGGCCTTTAATCTGACCAGGATCCTGTCTTTCCAACTAACTCTGGTGGAATTTTAGTAGGCCTCTGGCCTTTCCCCACCAGAGTTGAATATATATATATATATATATATATATATATATATATATATATATATATATATATATATATATATATATATATATATATATATATATATATATATATATATATATATATATATATATATCCATCATCATCATCATCATCATCAGTCTTTGTATATTCGCGACAAAATAAATACCAGTACTGATATTACTCGAAGTTATAAGTGTATTTTTATCTTCACTAAAAAAAAAAAAAAAAAAAAAAAAAAAAAATAAGGGGAAAATCCTTCATTTTCCAAGATATAACAATTTACAGCTACTGAGATATGTTATCTCCAAGAATTTCTGTAAACCTGCTTTTGCCGCCTCTCTTTCTCTTTAATAGCCCTGATTAGATAGCACTGCAGATGAGAATGCTTATCTCTTCAGCCTTATTTTTTTAACCTTTTCATACTTTAGTCGATTCTGGAATCCCTCCTCCTATTTATTTTCCTCTCAGATGTAATAAATACGTCTTTAATTATGATTAAACAATTTTGTGTACATATGAGCATAACGATTTGAAAATTTGGAAAGCAATCTCGTTCAGATAAATATTCTTTTTCACGTTTTGAGGAAATTTGCTTACGGGATGGCTCTTGCCCCTCATCCAACTTTATCATCTATGCCTTGATATTAATAATCTTCTTATACATCCAATCTCGAAGTAGGTTAGACGCTATGAAGACTCAAGGTGTAGATCTACAACATATTTTTTTCCTTCCACTCACAGCATGCATCGGTCTTTTCAAGGACTTAATTAAAAAATTAAGAACTCACTCAATCCCAAATCTAACACAAATCCATCAGATGTAAAGACAAAGAAAGGCTTTTGAAAAGGAAGATTGAATGCAACAAGAAAAACAGGTGGCATAGAGTTCCACAGAACAGAGGTGGCTGTATTATGTCTAAAATAAAACCTCTGGAGCAGTTCTTATACCTATTTCACGGTTCATGTGGAAGTTGATTCATTTTTTCAGATCATTAGTCAGGCTTTAGATGTCCGAAGTAAACTGGATACATTGACATAATTCTTTCTATCTTAGTGGTTAAAGGTCTTCTGCTCTTAGGGAATCGGGGAAGTCTTGTGCTTAATATTATGGATAGACAAACATCTGAACAAAAAAGTTGTATATATATATATATATATATATATATATATATATATATATATATATATATATATATATATATATATATATATATATATATATATATATATATATATATATATATATATATATATATATATATATATAT
>SEYY01019124.1:70000-77500 GCA_009176605.1 Armadillidium nasatum | reverse complement strand
ATATATATATATATATATATATATATATATATATCGAAGTAATAAAAGTTCTTTATCTCTCTGTGTTAACGGCACTTTCCACCGTGTATTAAAATTATCACTACCAGTATTTACTTGATTTAAGATATATCGCTTTAAAACAGAGAACCCAAAGTTCTTGGTAAATCTCTTTATGTAAAAGAAACAAAGCCTCTTATTCTCTCTCTCTTTTTTTCTTTTTCTTTTTTATTTTATAATAACAGTCACGTCTGCTTTGTAAATTGAGAAGTCCGAGCCTGTTCTCTACCGCCTTAGCTGAGAGGGTTTTAAGTTACCTTCCCTTTTCTCAGAAAAAAAAGCTAATGTGTTGACTGAGTATTATAGAATATGAGTTTAAAATTTGGTCAATACTTTTCTCAGCTTTCCCAGTATTGAGTTTCCTTAGGATTCTTCTACATACTCTCTTTGGAGTCTGTGAAATAATTGATTTTCGGTACTCAGGAGGAGGATTGCGTTTGTTTGTTGCAATACGTATGTAAGAGTTTTTTCGTGCTTAATTTCTGACATAAGTATCACAAAAGTTTCTATCTTGGTCTGTTTAATATTATTGTATATGTAACAATATTAAAGACATAATTTAATATATTTTATATATTAGTTATCCGCCAAGAACGGAGATGCTACAAGCATATTTAGGTGTCTATGTATATCCTGAATATAGATACACATTTATACATGTAAATAACAAAAAAGAAAACGAAAGGAATATATATATATATACATATATATATATATATATATATATATATATATATATATATATATATATATATATATATATATATATATATATATATATATATATATATATATATGATAGGATGGGCTAGACCATTCCGTTTCACTCCGTTGCCCTTTGGTTCGTTCCTTTTCGCGTTTCACCTTCTCAGGGGGTCTCTAGTGTACCTCCGCCTCACACTGGAGTGTCTATGCTCCAACTACCTCTCCACCCCAATTCTTCACACGTTCCCACATTTTACAAGCGCTTACTCTTACATTACCTTTATAAAAAAATCAAAATGGCGAAACCTACAGCTGCCTCGGAGATGCTTCGAGGGGCGGCATCCAAAGAATGCCCCTCATCCACCCCTCACCCCATCATCACTTGGGAGTTGGCGGCCTCCGATGATGGGGATGGTGCCGCCATGACCCGGCGTCCGTCTTGCCCCGGTGCACGGTCTTCTTTTTTCATTAATTTCTGCAACATTCGCGGTCTTTCTCTAATTTCCCCTTTGTCGAACACCATCTCTCTTATTCTAAACCTCATCTTGAGTGTGCTGACAGCAAACCTTATTCTGTTACCTCCTACTGTCTCTATCCTCAATTTTCAGCCAAAGGCGGTTGTTGCGCATATGTGCGCAACGATGTTATTTGCTCTCGTGTCTCTAATTTGGAGTCTCCTGAATTCTCTACTTTATGGCTTAAACTCTCTTGCAATTCTACTACTAAATTTATTTGTTCTGTTTATTTATCTCCTAATTCTACTTGACTATCCAAAATTCTTCGACTATTTAAACTCCAAAATAGAGCACATTCTATCTTCTTCTCCTTTCTCTGAAATCATCATTTTAGGTGATTTCAATGTTCACCACCGCCAATGGCTTTCATCTAGTTCTCATGATCCAGCTGGTGAACTCGCCTTCAACTTTTCTATCCAGAACAACCTTGAGCAGTTGGTGCAACTCCCTACCCGTATCCCTGATCGCCTTGGTGATGAACCCAACATACTTGATCTTTTCCTTACTTCTTATCCTTCTCCTTATACTGTTAAACTCTTTCCTCCTCTGGGTTCATCCGATCACCTTCTTATCTCCGTATCTTGTTCTGTCTCTTCAAGTCTTCCGCAAGAACGACCCCCGCCTTCGGCGAGGAGACGTTTGTGGCACTTTCGGTGCTGCTAACTGGTCTGACTTGCGGTTGTACTTCTCTGATTTCCCATGGAATGATTATTGCTTTCGTGGGAGGGATCCCTCGGAGTGTGCAGAGCGCATAACCGAGGTGATTCTCTCTGGCATGGAGGCGTACATTCCATATTCTTTCCCTTCTACTAAACCTAACAAACCTTGGTTTAACTCTGCTTGTTCTCGCGCTATCCGCCGCAGGGATGCTGCCTTCAGAGATTACCGTCGTCTTCAAACTCCTGAAACTCATTCAACTTATATTTCATCCCGGAATCGTGCAAAATCTATTCTTCGAGATACCAAAAACTCTTTTCTCCGTCGCAAATGCAATAATCTTTCTGGTTCCTTCTTCCTCTCGCCCTTTCTGGCATTTTGCAAAAAATGTCAACTCTAACTTTGCTTCTTCCTCTTTCCCTCCTCTAGTATCTTCTGATGGTACAACTGCCATTTTACCTTCTACTAA
The DNA here is from genome assembly GCA_009176605.1 of Armadillidium nasatum. Lineage (NCBI taxonomy): Eukaryota > Metazoa > Arthropoda > Malacostraca > Isopoda > Armadillidiidae > Armadillidium > Armadillidium nasatum. The sequence continues at coordinate 75,097 of SEYY01019124.1, read as the reverse complement.
AGCTGAACTCTTCGCTCAAACTTTTGCTTCTAATTCTACCTTAGACGATTCCGGAGCTATTCCTCCTCCTTCAACCCCCTCCAACTCATTTATGCCTAATATTATAATTTCTTCTAAAGATGTCATTTCTGCTCTCTCTGAGCTTAACACTAAGAAGGCGTATGGTCCTGATGGTATTCCTCCTGTGGTTCTCAAAACTTGTGCTTCCGAGCTTGCACCCTGCCTTGGTAAACTATTTCGTCTTTGCCTTTCTACTTCGACCTTCCCTTCTTGCTGGAAACGTGCGCTCATTCAGCCTGTGCCGAAGAAGGGGGACCCCTCTCAACCCTCTAACTATCGTCCAATTTCTTTAACCTCCGTTCTTTCTAAAGTTTTTCGAATCTATCCTTAACAGGAAGATTTGGAAACATCTCAATTCTTCTAATCTTATCTCTGATCGCCAGTATGGCTTTCGTAAAGAAACGTTCTACTGGTGATCTTCTTTCCCTTCTCTCTGACTCTTGGTCCTCCGCTCTTCGGCGTTTCGGTGAATCTTTTCGCTGTTGGCGCTAGACATATCGAAAGCCTTTCGATAGAGTCTGGCACAAAGCTTTGATTTCCAAACTTCCCTCTTTCGGAATCTATCCTTCTCTCTGTGACCTTCTCTCTAATTTCCTTTCCGGTCGTTCTATAGCAGCTGTTGTAGACGGCCACCGTTCATCCTATAAATCTATATAATAGTGGTGTTCCTCAAGGATCTGTCCTATCCCCAACTCTTTTTCTAATTTTCATCAATGATCTTCTCTCTATTACTTCATCTCCTATCCACTCCTATGCCGATGACTCCACCCTTCATTATTCCTTTCAATTTGAAAGACGTCCCTCCCAACAGCAGTTGATAGATTCAAGAAGGATGGCCTTGGAGCAACTGACCTCTGATCTTTCTCGTATTTCAAATTGGGGCAGAGAAAACATGGTCGTTTTCAATGCCTCAAAAACTCAATTCCTCCATCTTTCTACTCGACACAATCTTCCACACAACTATGATATCTTCTTCGAAAACACTCAACTCAAACCTTCATCTGTTCTTCAATATTCTCGGTGTTTCTTTTTCTCGTGATCTTTCTTGGAAAGATCACATTACTTCTCTTCTCTAAACAAGCTTCTAAGAGGTTGGGTGTTCTGAGGCGCCTTCGTAGTTTTTTTACGCCACCCCAGTTGCTTGCTCTGTATAGGGGTGTTGTTCGCCCCTGTATGGAGTACGCCTCGCACATCTGGGGTGGTTCCACACATACAGCTCTTCTTGAAAAGGTGGAGTCTAGGGCTTTTCGTCTTATCAACTCTCCCGCTCTTACTAACTCTCTCCAATCTCTTTCTGCCCGTCGAATTGTTGCGTCACTCTCTCTATGTACTATCGCTATTACAACGGACACTGCTCTTCTGAACTCTCTCGTCGCATACCTCCTCCACTGAGAAGAGCTCGTGCGACACGCCTTTCTACACAGTCTCATCCTTTCTCTGTCCAACTCTCCGACCCCAGACTTAACCGCTATGCTCAATCTTACATGTACTCTACTGGTAAAGTCTGGAACACACTCCCTTTATCTGTTTTCCCAACTTCCTTTGATCTGCATACTTTCAAACGCCATTTTTCTGGACATGTTGTCCTCCTTCGATCAGGATAGGATTTTTCCAACTCCGGTGGAATTTGGTAGGCCTCCGGCCTTTGCCCAGCGGAGAATATATATATATATATATATATATATATATATATATATATATATATATATATATATATATATATATATATATATATATATATATATATATATATATATAATATATATATATATATATATATATATATAGTATGGCCCGGATTTTGAAGGGGGCCAGTACCAGTGCCAAGTGAGGGGAAACGAGGGAGGAGTGCCATTGCCAATTGAGGGGAAACCCATGCTCTTTACTGAGTTTTTTTTTTTTTTTGGTGGCAGAGCTCTCCTTTTCACGTTCTTTCGTGAGGTATAATTAATCGATAATCCGATAATTAATCCGGATAATCCCCTAATTAATTATGTTAATCCCTTAATTCCGACACCATATTCCTTTGTACGTGCCTCCAGGCATGTTCCAACTCTTATTTGGTACTCAAGTACTAGTGCCAAGGATAGCTCATGCTCTTTCCTGAGTGTCATTTCTAGCATTTTCTAACACTTTGTAGCTTACTCTAGCACTTCCTAGCATGGGGCACACATACTACTCCACGACCATCTTTGCATGAGGGGAGTGCCAGTGCCAAATAAGTTGGCAATGAGGGTAAGACAACATCCGATGTCTCACTGACTACATCAGGCTACATCCGTGAGCCAATCTCGATGCAGAATCTGTCGGTGAAGACGTCGCATCCCCCTTACCTTGTGACGTCATACTAGTTTTTTTTAGCTTTTCTAGCACTTTCTAACATTTTCTAGCACCCTCTAGCACTTTCTAGCACGTGGGATCCATGCTATGCCACGCGTCCCCACTCGGCATAAGGGGAGTGCCAGTGTCAGAGAAGTTGGCACTGAGGGTAAGGAAACATTCGATGCCTCAGTGGCTATATCCGGTTACATTCGTGGGCCAATCAGGATGCAGACACTCTCTGTGATGAAGGCACCTGCGCATGCGCAAACTCACATGCACATATACCTTACCCTGTGACGTCATGACACTAGTTATCATGAGAATATGACGTCATCCAACCAAAATATTGAATTTCTTGATCGTGTGGCTTTTATTTCCGTAGATTTTCTCTTGATCACGTCAGTTCTCTCCTCCATTTTGACCACAGGGTTTCCGCCATCTTGGATTTATGTCAGCCATTTTGAATTTTCCGAACACGTTGTTTTCATCTCCATAGATTTCTTTCAATCATTTTGAATTCGATTTTTATTCCATTTTTTCCTTGACCACGTGGTTTGCATATAGAATACGTATACACGCATACACATATTTTTTCCACTTGACGTCATCATCATCATCATCACGTGACATTTTGTTTTTAGAGATAATTTATTTATGACCATAATTTCTTGTGATGTCATACCTTTTCTTTATTTATTTCTGACCTGTTTCAATGTGCCTGAGTGCAGTCGGGGGGAGAGCATCACCAGCTCTCGAAGCATTGGGTTCACTCGCTCTGAACTGGTGGTGGCCTGAAGGGCAGTATGTTTTCTGCCTGGAGGGACGGCATATGCCCTCGTAGGTGAGGTCCGCTCTCAGAACAAAAAAAATGTGCAGTAGGGAGGTCCTTCGAGTTAGTCATCATGGCGGGTATTCATAAACTTTCTCACTATGATGTAATTTTCTACTGTCGTGGTACAGAGGTATCACTCTGTCTTACCAGATTAGAGGTAAGGGTTCGAATTCCCATTAGCATACTTGAAACTATAAAATTTCACTCCACAGTTTTATGGGATTTTATTATAATAATTAATATATATATATATATATATATATATATATATATATATATATATATATATATATATATATATATATATATATATATATATATATATATATATATATATATATATATATATATATATATATATATATATATATATATATATATATATATATATATATATATATATATATATTATATATATATATATATATATATATATATATATATATATATATATATATATATATATATATATATATATATATATATATATATATATATATATATATATATATATATATATATATATATATATATACAGTTCAACCACCACTCACGGTCAGAGCTCTTTTCAAGGAGGGATACTATATATATATATATATATATATATATATATATATATATATATATATATATATATATATATATATATATATATATATATATATATATATATATATATATATATATATATATATATATATATATATATATATATATATATATATATATATATATATATATATATATATATATATATATATATATATATATATATATATATATATATATATATATATATTATATATATATATATATATATATATATATATATATATATATATATATATATATATATATATATATATAATTATATTTATATATATATATATATATATATATATATATATATATATATATATATATATATATATATATATATATATATATATATTATATATATATATATATATATATATATATATATATATATATATATATATATATATATATATATATATATATATATATATATATATATATATATATATATATATATATATATATATATATAATATATATATATATATATATATATATATATATATATATATATATATATATATATATATATATATATATATATATATATATATATATAATATATATATAGAGAGAGAGAGAGAGAGAGAGAGAGAGAGAGAGAGAGAGAGAGAGAGAGAGAGAGAGAGAGAGAGAGAGAGAGAGATATTTCAATTTTAATTTATTATAGTTGAGGTAGTGGAGACTTTGAGAGAGAAAGAGGGTTATGAAATTTCCCTCTCTGTTTAACCCCCAATCCCAACAGATCAGCACCATGAAATATTCCATCCCCTTCTCAAAATTAAAAGAACTTTGAAACTGGGCTGGTAGATGTCACAAAAAGCTTTTATTCTATATATATATATATATATATATATATATATATATATATATATATATATATATATATATATATATATATATATATATATATATATATATATATATATATATATATATATATATATATATATATATATATATATATATATATATATATATATATATATATATATATATATATATATATATACATATATATATATATATATATATATATATATATATATATATATATATATATATATATATATATATATATATATATATATATATATATATATATATATATATATATATATATATATATATATATATATATATATATTAGAGAGAGAGAGAGAGAGAGAGAGAGAGAGAGAGAGAGAGAGAGAGAGGGAGAGAGACAGACAGACAGACAGACAGACAGACAGACAGACAGACAGACAGACAGACAGACAGACAGACAGACAGACAGACAGACA
>SEYY01019124.1:32500-65000 GCA_009176605.1 Armadillidium nasatum | reverse complement strand
TTAGAAGTTGAGTTTTTAAAGAGTTAAATCTCACAAGCTTGAGACAACCCCACTGGGAAATTCTATCCAGACCTGCAAGAATGGAATCGGAAAGATGAAGACAAAAAGCATCTCTAGATGCAAAGGAAGGAGCAGATTTGAAATAAGTAGAAGAATTTAGAGTTGAGTCATCGGTATATGGATGGACAGGGTAAGATGAACAGCTGAATAAATCATTAATGAAAAGTAAGAATAGAGTACGAGACAAGCTGAACCCTGAGGAACACCACTATTGATAGGAAAGGAAGAAGAAGTCTCTCCTTTAATAAAAGCTGAAATGGAACCATTAGAAAGAAAGCTAGACATAAGTAAACAAAGAGATGGAGGAAACCTAAAGGAGGGGAGTTTGGAAAGCAGTGACGCATGCCATACCCAGTCAAACGCCTTAGATATGTCAAAAGCGGTCACGCAAGTTTCCCCATGGTCCCTAAGGGCAGAAGACCATAAATCTGTGAGATAGGAAAGTATATCACCAGTAGACCTCGAACGTCGAAAGCCATACTGATGATCAGAAAGAAGGGAATGGGATTCCAGATGATCTAAGAAGTTAGAGTTGAGAAGGGTTTCAAAGATCTTAGGCAGAATACAAGAGAGAGCTATAGGGCGATAGTTGGAAGGATTAGAGCGGCTACCTTTCTTCGGAATAGATTGGACTAATGCGTTCTTCCAACTCTGAGGGAAAGTATTAGTATTGATGCACAGTGAGAAAAGTTGAACTAGGGACGGAGCAGCTCAGAGGCGCACTCCCATAAAACTCAGGGAGTAATACCATCCGGGCCGCTTGACTTCCTAACGTTCATAGACTTCAGAAGCCCATGCGCCTGGTCAAATGAAATCACAGGTAAAGGCAGGGGACATTTGAAAAGCGAAGAAGTAGGAGGAGGAGGATTGCCGGAATCGTCCAGGGTTGAATTAGAAGAGAACAGGCCGAGGCCTTTTCAGTTGGAGTGTTAGCAACAGAACCATCAAAGAGAATAAGAGGAGGAAAGGAAGAATTACAGAAATTGTTGGAGATTTTTTTGGCAAGAGGCCAGAAATAGTTTTCAGTAGGAGAATTTAGAAGCTCAGCACACCTTTGTTTGGTGAAAGTATGCTTTGCTCGTCAAAGAATATCCCTGCAACGATTCCGGTCTGAATGAAAATTAGCGAGAGTGACTGGAGAAGGAGAATTTTTCCACTCTCGATACGTGATGTCTCTAGCCTGATTGGCACGAGAACAAGCTCGATCGAACCATAGATTTTGAGGAGAGAAAGATTTAGTTGAAGAAGGAATGAACGTACTCATCCCATCAACGATTACATCCCCCTCCTTATCGGCAGTGATCGAAGTGTCTTCAGAGACAAAGCTGTCACTCTAGGAATAGACAGCGTAGGAGCAACGCAAAGCCCCCCAGTTTGCCCGATCAAAGTGCCAGAAGACACGCTTAGGGCAGGGTGGAGCAGTTGGAAAGAAAGCATAAAAATTAAAACAAATTAGATTGTGGTCCGAGTTACCAATAGGTGCGAAGATAGCGTATTTATAGAGAAAATGACTAGTAGTGAAGCATAAATCAAGAATGTTCAAGAATTGGTTGGGACGATCTGGAATGTGTGTTTGTTCTTTAATCAGCCGCACCAGATCGTTAAGAATGCTGGATGATTCGGCCTCCTCTCCCCCTGAATCAGTATTAGAGGAACCAAACCATTCAGTGTTGTGTACATTGAAATCCCCTAAATAGAGGACCTCAGTATTTGGATGTGAAGATATAACAATCTCTTGAGAAGTAGTTAGGTACTCAAAAAAGGTAGAAAAATCTGTTCTATTGGGAGAACAGAAGCAGAAGCACAAGATTATTGAAGTTGTAGGAAGAAAGATATTAAGATATATATATATATATATATATATATATATATATATATATATATATATATATATATATATATATATATATATATATATATATATATATATATATATATATATATATATATATATATATATATATATATATATATAAAGGAAAACCCCGTTTATCCCGATTAATTAATTCCGATAATTTCCGAGCTAAGCGTATTTAATAATCAGTAGGATATATTATAATTGGTTCGTTAAATTTAAGAGGCAAATAAAAATTTTTATATTTTTTAAACCCATTTATTCAAATTAACATATATATATATATATATATATATATATATATATATATATATATATATATATATATATATATATATATATATATATATATATATATATATATGTTTATTTGAATAAATGAAAGTACCCCCCCCCCTGGGCTTAACACACTGGGTGATAGGATGGGCTAGACCATTCCGTTTCACTTCGTTGCCCTTTGGTTTGTTCCTTTCCACGTTTCACCTTATCAGAGGGTCTTTAGTGTACCCTTGACTCACAGTGGAGTGTCTATGCTCCCACAACTTTCCTACTTCTTCACATGTGTCCTACAAATTTACAAACGCTTACACTTACATTACCTATTAAATGAAACAAAATGGCGAAACATAAATTATTGCGTCACTCTCTCTATACTATCTCTATTACAATGGACACTGCTCTTCTGAACTCTCTCGTTGCATACCTCCTCCATTGAGAAGGGCTCGTGCGACTCGTCTTTCTACAGTCTCATCCTTTCTCTGTCCAACTCTCTGACCCTAGACTTAACCGATATGTTCAATCTTACATGCACTCTACTGGTAAAGTCTGGAACATACTTCCTTCATCTATTTTTCCAACTTCCTATGATTATGCACCTTCAAACGCAGTGTATCAGGTCATGTCGGCGTTTAATTTGACCATGTTCCAGACTTTCCCCTAACTCTGGTGGAATATTAGCAGGCCTCTGGCCTTTGCTTACAAGAGGTGAATTAGATATATATATATATATATATATATATATATATATATATATATATATATATATATATATATATATATATATATATATATATATATATATATATATATATATATATATATATATATATATATATATATATATATATATATATATATATATATATTATATATATATATATATATATATATATATATATATATATATATATATATATATATATATATATATATATATATATATATATATATATATATATATATATATATATATATATATATATATATATATATATATATATATATATATATATATATATATATATATATATATATATATATATATATATATATATATATATATATATATATATATATATATATATATATATATATATATATATATATATATATATATTCTTTAAAGTTTTTTTTTTTTTTTTAAAGAACTTAAAAAATTGTTGGTTGCATCATGTTTATGCTCTTCTTTTTGTAATAATATCTATGGTATATATTCCGACGAGTGATCAGACTCCTTTCAAAGTCAGGATCAGCATTGAGTAAAATTTCTTTTGCGCTTTCAATGTGATGGAAGACTCGATCGAGTTCTTTAGTTGTCAGATCTTTAATTGGCTCGTCTGTGTGCTCATTTTCTTTATCTTCTGCTTCATATGCAGGCTGTTCAATTGAAGAAGATCATCTTCACTTAACTCTTTTGCATGTGAATCAATTAATTCAAGTATATTTGCACAATCTCTTTCATCAAAGCCAAGATCCTTCACTAACAAAGTTATTTCATCAATAATTATGTCAGTTTGTTTCTCAAAACCTATAAAGTGATTTGCACAGTGAGGAAAGATATGCTTTCAAACAATCGCATGTAAGATTCAGTGATTTCTTCCCATGCCATCTGAATATTTTCAATTGCTTGTCGTATGCCTTATTTTTTCCAAACTTCTGGTAAGGAAATTTTCGTTTCCCCGTCTGTTGCCTTTAGAGCCTGAGCAAATGTTCTTCGGGGATAAAAAGCTTTGAATGTCGCTACTGTTCCTTGAACCATTGTTTGCAACTGAGAGATTGTATTCGGCGGCAAAAAATACGACTTTGACATTTTCATTTTGATCATTGAGAGAAGTAGAATTGCCAGGGACATTGTCTAAAAGCAAAAGGACTTTGAAGTCGATGTTCGGACTCTTGCAGTAATCTTTCACAGTAGGACAAAAATATGAAGTGAACCAGTTTTGAAAGACAGTTTTGTTTATCCATTATTTTTTATTTGAACGCTAAATAACTGGTAGGGTTCGTTTATTAAACCCTCTTAGAATCCTGCAGGATTTTCTGAACGGTAGACAAGCAAAGGCTTAAGCTTAAAATCCCTTTCTGAATTGCCTCTTAATAAAAGTGTAATGCGATCTTTAGCTACCTTATACCCTTGTTGTGATAATGTTTCATTTTTTATCAAAAAAGTTTTGGATGGCATTTTTTTTACAAACTAGACCAGTTTCGTCTACATTGAAAATTTGCTGATCGTCGCAACCTTCATCTTCAACAATTTTTCTAAAAGAATCTGGAAAATTTGCAGCAGCAACTTAATCTGTACTTGCCGATTCTCCAACGATTTTGTCATTATGAAATCCCGATCGATTTTTGAAGCAGTCAAACCACCCTAAACTTGTGCGAAAAATTTTCCTCTTCCCTTTAGATTTCTTTTCCATTAATGCAGCAAAAATATTTAAAGCTTTAGCTGGATACTTTTTGTGCAAAAAGGAATTTTATTTTAGTTGCAATCTTCAACCCACAATGACAATAAGCCCTCCATTTCAATCATTATTAATGACCTGTTGAGCATGATTTGCATACTTTGAAAAGTTGATGCTACCTTACCTTGCTCCTTATACTCTCTACTTTTATTTAAAATAGTTCGAACTGTTGATTCACTAAATCCAAATTCCTGCCCAATTTTAACATTGCTTGCACCATCTTCGTGTCTTTTTATAACTTGTAGATCTTCTTCCAAAGTAATAACTTTTCTTTTTTTCTTAATGCTGTCAGCATGGTCTTTGGCTTTTATTTTTTATCCATAATGAGGGAGAAAAGAAAAAAATGGCAACTAGTCGGCAAATTATTAAAATTGCCAGAGTAGAAATATGCACGTCTACTCTCCGAGGTGATTGCGTGTACACTGCACTAACTGCAGCCTGCGGATATGGCACCGACGAACCAGTGTTTCTAAGTGTCACCTTCTGCCACGGGGAGCTGTATACAAGCAATCACCCGGGAAAGCAACCGCACATATTTCTAATCTGACGATTTTAACAACTTACTATTTTTCGTATCTTGTTAATTTGGAAAGATCGCGTATTAAGCGGAAAAGGGTAACATTGAATCGCGCTAACTGCAGATCGCGTATATCGAAGTCGCGTTAAGTGGGGTTTCATATATATATATATATATATATATATATATATATATATATATATATATATATATATATATATATATATATATATATATATATATATATATATATATATATATATATATATATATATATATATATACACAACACTCAATTGCTAGGTCCTTTTCAAGAAGGGTATTAATTAAACTATCAAAGAAAACCCACCCAATTCCAAACCTAAAGTAAATCCCTTGGATTAACGGGGATGGATGCTTTAAGAGAGGAAGATTAAATAAAGCAAGATAAACAGAAGTTGACAAGGAGTTCCACAGAGCAGAGGTGGCTGGATAGAGCTTTGTAATATTCATTCAATTTTCATACTCAAGTTAAACCCACCTTATACTGCGAGGGTGACATAAAGGTGGTTAAGTGCTAAAGATCAAGAGTTTTGAGTACCTGCCATTGTAGTACTTATTGAATAGAGAGTTTCAAGTGAGTTTTAAAAAAGGGTGAAACTGGAAGCCCCTCAAATGCGATAACAGCACACCACACAAGGGAGGATATATATATATATATATATATATATATATATATATATATATATATATATATATATATATATATATATATATATATATATATATATATATCATTGGCGTAACAATTCAGAAGGAAAAAAGTTCTTGAACCTGACAAACCCCCAAATTCGTTTCGAACATCTTAGCAAACGTTGTGGTAGGGGGTATCCAAAACGATTTTTTTTGTTTATGTTTAAACCAAGAATGTTTATGTTATTCACAGGTGAGAGGATAGTGCCCTAGATGGAGATAGGAAAGTTATGAAGTATTTTAGAGAGGAAGGTGTAGAGAAGTTGAGTTTCTTAAAAAAAGTGAATTACACGAAGTTGGAGTAACTCAAATGGGAAATCCTACACAAATCGGCAAGAATAGAATCAGAAAGTTGAAGACGAGAAGTCAATTTAGAAGAAAAAGAAATAAATAGAAGAATGGAGAGTTGAGTTGTTTTCATAAAAATGAGCAGAGTTAGAAGTGCAGCAAGGAAATCTATATGAAAAATGGAAATAGATTAAGCGATAAAGCGGAACTCAGTGGAACCCCACAATTAGTAAAGAATGAAGAAGAAAGTTGCTCCACCAACAAATGCTGATTTGGATTGATTTGAGAGAAAACTAGACATAAGTGAGCAAAGAGAAGGATGAAACCAAAAGGAATGGAATTCATTGAGCAACGACGCAAGCCATACCCTATCAAAAGCCATGGACATGCAAGTAAACCACGCAACTCTCTATTGTACCTAGGGGCAATAGGCCATAGTTCATTAAGATAGAAGCGTGTGTTACCGTAAATCTCTAGCGTCGAAAGGCACACTGATGATCTGAAATCTGGGTATGATATTCCAAGTGACTCAGGAAGTGATAGTTTTTGAGAGTTTAGATGGAATACAAGGGAGAACAATAGGGCGATGGTTAGAAACTTCAGAGTGGTTACCTTTCTTCGAGATCTCCTGATCATTTGCACGTTTCAAGCACTAAAGGAAAATACATTGGAACTAAGGAATAGAGAATAAGGTTGAAAGAGTACATGCAAGTATTCTGAAGCCACTACCTCAATACACTTTGGAAATGGCCTACGGAAAACTACCTTAACCTTTAGGGTGGTCCAGGTCTCTTTATCAGCTTTTTAGCTCTCACTATTTCTCTTTAGTCTTTTACAGCCAGTTGAATTCTTGTGCCACTCTCTTTATACTATATGCATATATATATATATATATATATATATATATATATATATATATATATATATATATATATATATATATATATATATATATATATATATATAATATGCCTGCTATGGATCGAACCAACAACCTTTAAGATGGTAAGTCTATACTCTGCTATAGGCAGTACAAAGGGAATCGCATTGGAACTTGCTCATGATGCATTCGTATCAAGCCCAAAGGACTCCCCCGACTGAAACACGAGCAAGGGGCAACGGGGTCAAAGGTTAGAGTCCAACTCGCAGAAGTTATTAAAGATTTTAAATTTGCTATAACCTCTCACAGATATTTTCTATATAGAAAATTAATGTCTGCTATTGGACTCGAACCAACAACCTTTAAGATGGTAAATCTAGCGCCCTGACCACTCTGCTACGGCAGTACAAAAGGGAATCGCATTGGAAATTGCTCACGATTTTATTAATTCTGCAGAATTATTAATTCCTTGCAATAACAATGACAATAGAAAGTTTTTAGAGACGTTCGTCATTAAAAGTACTAACAAGTTTAATAAACATCGAGGAGAAATAAAAATTGATGATACTTGAATGATTTATTGAAAAAGGAGAGATTTTACAATAACATTTTAGGAAAAACATAATGTCATTCCAGGAAAAATGCAACTTTCAAACCAACGAAAAAATTTTAAAGATTCTTCTTGAGAATAAATGTTTTCTTTTCTTTCGCTGTTTCTATTGCCTTGAATAAAGATATATGAGAGAGAGAGAGATCGAAAACTTGGTGCTGGTTTTAACATATTTCCTTGTTTTTTACTTTTTGTTACTTCATTTTAATTTTTTTTCAAAACGTTTTGCTCATTGGTTGATAATAGGGTTTATTTATGAAGTAAATATTACTATGGTGTTAACAGTTCATTAGCCATTTAATTTTCGTGTATATATACTGTATATATATATATATATATATATATATATATATATATATATATATATATATATATATATATATATATATATATATATATATATATATATATATATATATATATATGAATTTGAAACGACTTCATTTAATGCACACCATTGTGTAATCATAAGCAGATAGAGACATATAGAATGATCAGTTTTTTAATTAATAAAATTTTGTATGTAATTATTCATTTATGCACATTTACTCATATATAACAAATAAACATAACTTCATATCACTACAAAGAATTCTAAAACTGATGGAATAATGATTATTCATACTTATATCTAAGGTTTATGATTCACCACCCTTACAGCTGTAAGTCTCGAAATCAATATAATGTTACAGAATCATTGACGTAAAATAAATATAAATTGCCTGAGTGTTCAGAAAGTATTTTATAGAGTCTTAGTTTTAGGCTTTTGATGTATACAGGAAAGCAAACAAAATTCGAGTAAAAAAAAAAAATCTTTCTTGAATATATTTCATTTGTCGTAAAACGAGTAAGAAAGAGCGAGAAGATGAAGGAAGTTGCCAGATCATTTGGGTTCTTGTCTTTTTTTTTTTAGCATTTTTTAGCCCCTTTTGCTCCTTATGAGACAATAAGCTACTTTTATCTCTTTTTTATAGTTTATTTTAGATGTTATCTAAGCGAAGCATTTAGTTTTTATACGTTTTAAAATGCTTATAAAGGAAGTAACGGTTTTTTCCTTTAACATGTTGCAAAATGAAATGATGCGGAAGAAAAAAATAACCTTTATTGATATATATATATATATATATATATATATATATATATATATATATATATATATATATATATATATATATATATATATATATATATATATATATATATATATATATATATATATATATATATATATATATATATATATATATATATATATATATATATATATTCAAAAAGAATACATACATTTATATAGATAACAAAGTATTAATTAAAGAATCTAATAAATCGAACCATTGTAGCATTGATTTCTAAGTAATTTTTTTCTTTTCTTTTAACTTGAGGGTCCATTTTTCAAGGGCAGGGTCTCGTTTTTAAAAAAAAAAAAAATTTTTCATCCGATTCTCCTGAAAATTTCAGTATATATAGCTTTTTTCCCGACGAAAAAACTCGATTCCTAACGTTTTTTCGAGCGACGTAAGGTTTAGCAGTTATTTCGGAATGTTTTTTCAAATTCAAATCTATGGTGAAGCCACATAAAAAAAATTTTTGGTCTGAAATTTGGAGGGTATGTTCCTAATTCCATTGGCTACAAAAACTTTTAAAAGACTTTTGCTATCAGAGTTATACAAAAAATGATATTAGCCCAAGACTGACCCACTATCGAAAAAAATTGTTATTTGAATATATATATATATATATATATATATATATATATATATATATATATATATATATATATATATATATATATATATATATATATATATATATATATATATATATATATATATATATATATATATATATATATATATATATATATATATATATTAAAAGGATTACATATTTTAACAACTAAGTTCGAAGTAAAATAAGTGAGTTAAAAAAAATTTATTTTTATTAATTTTAAAAACAAACTCTAATTAATTAATTAATTTTTAAAAGTATAATTTGAAAATACAGTACAAAATACTGGAAAATTTATATCGTTATTATAATTTAGGAAAATAATTTTTATATTTTATATAAATTCTATTCATAATTTTTAAGTGTTTTCAATATTTAATATTTCGATTAACATAAAGAATTAAAACACTCTTTTCAATTAATATATATATATATATATATATATATATATATATATATATATATATATATATATATATATATATATATATATATATATATATATATATATATATATATATATATAATTAGAAACGAGCATATAACTGATCCTCTTATAACATAATGCTTCCAATTATGGATAATATTATTGGCTTATCCATTTTAAGCCTATTTGAGTTTGATAGTTATGAGAACGCAAAATGCCTAAAATATAGGACATTTATATGATGTAATAACGACTTTTTTTAATCTTTAGTAGTAAAACAACGTTACGCTTTCTAAATTGGAAATAATTTTTTTTTTTTTTACTGAGAAATGATTTTTCCCTCTTTTCAATGCAGCTATTTTGAATTTTATAATTTACGGGTAGACATACCTTGATTCGCAAAAGGAAAATTTTACTTTACTCAATAGATTTGCAGGATACAATTCTTTTATTTGAAAGATGAACATAGTTGCCAATACCTTCTTGACTTCCCCGCCAAAAACAGAGATAAGAAATAGCACCCATACAAAAGCTGAGATGATATAAGATAAAGAAATAGCACCCATACAAAACTGAGATGATATAAGATAAAGAAATGAGAATCCCATGCAAATTGAAGGCTTTGAAGAGATGTCTTCCTGCAATGAATCCTAGAGTTATTGAACATGTACATAAAATTGAAACAAAACTATGTATTTGTATATTTTGCGGAAGATTGGCAAATCTTGTTCCTTGTTAAAGAGAGAAAACCGAGCAATTTGTCAATTTGTGAGGCTCTTATTACGATGCCATTAATCAGTAACTCAAAGATAATTGTATGAATGCTCATATCGAGGAAAATATACGTCGTATGGCCAGGCAAAACCAGTCCGCAATCATTGCAAATGCTGAAAAAAAGAAGATAATCAAAGAAGGTTTGTCATAATTTTCGCACAGTTTACTCTAGATAAAATAAAGAAATATGGATGATAAAGCATTAAACAAAAATAAAGTTCCTACAAGAACTGAAGAAATATTCAAAGCATAGAAATAAAAAAAAACGTGATTAAATTTATTTAACTTTTTAATATATATATATATATATATATATATATATATATATATATATATATATATATATATATATATATATATATATATATATATATATATATATATATATATATGAACCCTGAACCTCTTATGCACGAGAAAAAACATTTCATTTATAAAGGCATAAAAACCTATAAAATTCTCTTCCCTATTTCATTTTAATCAAAATTTTGCATAGAATATAAATATTATAGTTATATATATATATATATATATATATATATATATATATATATATATATATATATATATATATATATATATATATATATATATATATATATATATATATATATATATATATATATATATATATATATATATATATAGAAACTACGATGCGCTATCCGCATTAAATTCCAACAAATTACCAAAATGAAAATTAAAACTAAAAAGAAAGTTAGGCCTTTCGACACAAATGCTTGCTCATCAGACTCCTCCAAAATGAAAATGAAAAAGCAACAGACTAGTTGCTGCTCAATGAATAAAAACTCAAATCGAAACTCCACACCAACTTCACTCCAGCTATTAAAAAAAAGAAGAAGAAGAAGAAGAAGAAAAAAAAAAAAAACAGGGATGAGATCTCAAACACCTCCCTTAAAAACTGGTGTGCGGAAGTTATAAATTTACAAAGTAAATCGCCCTCGCTTAAAAAAAAAAAAAACTACTACTCAACATTTTAAAATAACAATTAAGTATGATAAAATACAATAGTTGTAAAAATAATTAAAATCATACACAAATGATTGATAAAAACTACTTTTAATAACATAAAAATAAACATGATAAGATACAGTTAAAAATTTTATATAACTGACTGAAATTTTTTTTTAATTTTTATTTTTTTTATTTATTATTTTTTTTTTTTGCAGTAAAAATAATAATATAACTACTTTATATTTATATATTTAAAATAATTCATATCCTTTGCTACCATGTAAATACGATATAAAAAGGAGAATGAAAAGTTAATTTATCATTGAATAATGAATTAAATAATTATGAATCAAGTAAATGAATTAAATTCCATTAATATCAAATTAAATACAACAAAAATAGTTATTATAAAATCAGTCAAAGAGAATGAGTTCTTCTTAAGAAATTTTAGAAAAATTAAAATTTAAAAGTGTTTTTGAACAAATACTTAAACACTACAGAACTCTGATAATACTGTAAGTTTCCTGTAGCAAAACACTTGAAGTCAAGAGTGGAAAGGTGGAAGAATAGGTACGTACAGTCGTGAACAGAAGTTCGTTCCTATTAAGCTGGAAATAAATATTTATATAAAATGGAGATCATCTCAGATTCAGCCAATCACAGTTCAATTGGTTTTTATTCTCTTTTTATTCAAAATAGAGCTTTTATGAAATGATCTCCATTTTATATAAATATTTATTTCCAGCTTAATAGGAACGAGCTTCTGTTCACGACTGTACCTTATTAAACTTACCAAAGTTAAAAAGTGATCTTCAAAAACATACACAATGTAGGAAGACGAGTGAGATGAACTATAGGAGAACCTGACTACTGAAAGAGAAGCGTAGCTGCTGCTAGGTTGATCGAACTGCTTAGAAGTGCTAGAGTTTGAAAATGGGGTCTAGTGTTTGCTTGACCGTGAAATAGCCAAACATTCTCTGCCTTTTTCCACGGTAGAAAAACAATAACAGAAGGACATGTTGGCTTCGGTAATGCAATAATAATAACTAGAGTAATAAAAGCAAAATATAATTGCACAAACTGAACTAAAATAGTTCAAAACGAGTTCCTCATGCTAGGTACGTACACATTTATAGTCGGCTCCTTCACTTCAAATTCCAGCCAACGTTCTTAGAGCTGTGGTTTGACAAGTAAGAAAAAGATGATAGAATCAAAGGACATATAGAATAAAGATCCACTAAAAATTCCATGTCCTAGTCCCGATCCCGAATAATTTTCGATCCCGTACGATCAATGATATATATATATATATATATATATATATATATATATATATATATATATATATATATATATATATATATATATATATATATATATATATATATATATATATATATATATATATATATATATCGGAATTTATCTTTTCCTTTCCAATTATTACTTTATTCAAAATATCAACAGTTAATAAATGTTAATAATATTTAAAAGAACTTTAGTTAAAAATAGAAAATTTCTTTCGCAAATTTATGTTTCATAGGAAAAAAAATCATAATTTTCCCTGTTCATTCTATTGAATATCGAACAAATTTTGTTGGCACATGGTAGAATGTAGAAGTGTATTAAGGGGGAGAGAACCCTCTCAACCCCTAAAATTTTTAAGTCTTTATAGCAAAAGAATTTTAAAAATATTAACAAAATAAAGCTTAAAAATACTGCATGTGGTATTTAAAATCTACATTTTTGTAATTTTGAACTTGTGCTTTCCATCCCTAAGACGGAATGAAGTGGAATGGTTAGAACACGCGTTCCTAACAAACTCAAGTTTAACTCTGTTCTTGTGTTATTTATTACTGAAACGCTGCCCTCACATATTATCGCCCTCTTCAAATTCCAGAAAATCACACCACCCCTTTTCTGAATAGTATCCTTCCGAGACACGAAATGCTCTCTCATCAGTAAAAAATGTAATGATCTTTCTGGTTGCTCTTTCTGTCCATTTTTCAACTCCAACTATGTTTCTTCCTTTATAATTATTACAATTTTGGAGGGAGAGGTGTCTCAAAGTGGACAGAGCTCATGACCTACGTGATTTTCTCATCTATGGAGGAATACTTAGCATATTATTTCCCTTATGCTAAACATAACAAACTCAAGTTGAACTCTGTTTGTTCTTAAGTTATTTATCACAGGGACGTTGGCCTCAAAAATTAACGTCCTTTTCAAATTCCAGAAAATCCGACCACCTATTTTCCTTTCTTGAAATGTACAGTCGTCAACAGAAGTTCGTTCCTATTAAGCTCCGACCACCTATTTTCCTTTCTAATAGGAACGAACTTCTGTTGACGACTGTACCTTCTGAGGCACAAAATGCTCACTCATCAGTATAGAAAGTAATAGTCATTCTGGTTGCTCTTGCTGCCCTTTTTTAAACTCCAACTATATGCTTCATCCTTTTACCCTCCTCTAAGCCTGTAGGCAGATCAAACTTTGAGGAGGAGCAGACGATTTTGAAGGACAGGCATATATATATATATATATATATATATATATATATATATATATATATATATATATATATATATATATATATATATATATATATATATATATATATATATATATATATATATATATATATATATATATATATATATATATATATATATATATATATATATATATATATATATCAATTTTACAATTATTTTTCAATTCTTTTGTATACTATAATGAATGAAAATAAGTATCATTGAGCCAGAATAATTGCCTTTAAAGTTACGGTTTGGCTTTGATGAGTTTGTGTGGGAAGGGAATATACAGTACAAGAAGTGGAAAAAATCATTGACTACCAGGTATATATATATATATATATATATATATATATATATATATATATATATATATATATATATATATATATATATATATATATATATATATATATATATATATATATATATATATATATATATATATTATTAGTAATGAAACCGAATAGCACTTTTGCTTGGCGTAAATTTTTAAGCTGGTTGATAACGCAAAAGTCAAAAAAACAAAGTAAACAAGGGAAGAAAAGCGACTGTGATGATGATACACTGAAAAAATTGTCCTAACGAATCGTTGAGACAAGTGGCAAAAAATGTCACAACAAATTTTTTCAATTATTTTCTTATTAGAAAATAAATCGGTGAAGCGACTTCCTTATGCTTAACATGTCTTTTCTCTATTGAAAATTTTACTGTGACATTTTTTGCCACTTGTCCCAACGATTCGTTAGGACAATTTTTGAAGTGTAGTGACATTATCCATATCAGCCTCTACAGAAAAAAGTAGATAGATTTAAATTAGCTGACAAATCACAGACTGAAGATGTTTCAAAATCACGTCTACGCCTGCCTTTAAGAAGAATTTTAAAACAGTAAATTACATTAACTAATATATTCATACTTTGCTAGCAGTTGCTACTCTTCAATTCAGTTCATTCATTAGGAGATCATCAAAAGTTCTCATAGCTTGTGGACGTGTTTCACTCGATCTGAACTCGTGATGGCCTGAAGGGCAGCATTTTGTCTGCCTGGAGGGACGGCATATGCCCTCGTGGGTGAGTTCGCTCTCAAAAACAAAAACAAAGCAACAAAGGTTAACTCATGATGTTTGGAGAGGGAGGCATTTTGAATGAGATACTCGGAGAAATAAACGAAGGAACTTTATTCCTTGGAGAGGTAAAAATGGTAATTCCTACCCAAATATTTGCTAAAAATTAACATCATAGGATTTTCATCGATATTTTCAAATAGGCAATATTAATATATTTTCACTATATGAATTAATTATGTGTAATTATTACAGTACTATGATATAAATATTAGCATATTGTATTGAAGTAAATACTATAAAAATTGTTTTTCTGAAATGTAGCGAATTTTCCAGGGTGGAAAATTTCACATTGTTGTCTCCTTTATTGAAAACTGTTTAAATATTTTAAAAACCTTCCTTTTTACAATACATTTAATCATAAATACTGCTAAATTATCTTATTTATCAGTAAAAATAAATATAAATATAATTAGTTCCTAGCTTGAGCTCCTAATATTCTAAAATACTTAATGCAAACTGCTTTCAACAATCTGCACCTCCTCTACGGCATATTAAAAAAAAAAAGCGAAATTTTAAGCTAATTAGCACATATTCGCTTGTAAAAGAAGTCTGTTTCATCCTCATGGTCAGACACATTAATAATATTAGTTAATTTTTACATAAAATCTGTTTCTCGAAAGGAGACGAAATCTTCTACTTAGGTAGTAAAGGAGTTGATTTTTTTTTCCAATTCTGTTTGTTTTTTAATTTCTAAAATGTCGCCAGGACGGCCCAGGACAGGCGTTGCCCGTCCTCGCCCCCCGGACCCCCTGGATCCCCTGGCTACGTGTCTGCTTTCCTCTAGTATCTTCAAATGACACAATTCCAGTTTTACATTCCTCTAAATCTGAACTCTTCTCTCAAACCTTTACATCAAATTTCACCTTAGACGATTAAAGAGCAATTTCTCCTTTTCTACACACTCTAGCTCTATAATTAATAACATTGTAATTTCTTAACTAAATAGACGTAATTTCAGTCTTCTCTCAGTTGAACACTCATCTTGTGGTTCTCAAAACTTATTCTTCAGAATTTACACCTTGCCTTGGTAATTGTTTCGTCTCAGTCAGTCAAATTCAACCTTTCATTCCTACTAGAAACATAATCTCATTCCGTATGAATCAAAGAAGGTGAGACTTTCCCAACTCTCCAACTATTTTTTTACTTTCCAGGTTATATATTAGTAATTCTGTATCTAATAAAACAGTCAATTTATAAGTCAATTTTAATATTTAGTGACGAGAAATTTTTATGACAGATTTTATATGTTTCAGCCCCTTAATTCTCTACTCATTTTCTTATATATATATATATATATATATATATATATATATATATATATATATATATATATATATATATATATATATATATATATATATATATATATATATATATAATAATAATAATAATAATAATAATAATAATAATAATAATAATAATAATAATAATAATAATAATAATAATAAAAATAATAATAATAATAATAATAATATTTGGTATTTGATCTATACCTTTTTAAAGTCCTTACTTATGATAAATTAACTCATTATTTTCGGTACCTAGAAATAGTTTTACTTATGATAAATTAACTCATGATTTTCGGTACCTAGAAATAGTTTTAAAGTTGTCTAAAACATTCGTCAAATTGAAGACCAATGTCATATTATTAAGTTTCGGACTGGTTTTCAAAATCATGTTTTCTTACGACTCAACATAACTTGCCACAACATAACCAATTTACAACCATTTGTACAACCCATTTTCAACCAATGTCCCCGTATAGGAACATGACTTTGAGACTCAACTGAGCAGTTAGTTTCTTATAAAGTTTGGAATAACTGGTATTTTTATGAATATTGAACCCTTTATAACATATTCACTTAAAAAAAATTATAAAACCATTTTAGTAGCTTTAATTAATTAAATTTGATTTTTTTAATAAATATTAGTATATTATAAGAAAGTCAATAAATGTCTTCAATAATGTAAGAAATATGAACATCATCAAAACATTTGAACACAGTTTTTGGGAGGTGGAAATTTTTTTTCCCCTATTCGGGAACATTGGTTGTATTGCAATATTATTTTTCAGCAAAATACGCCAAATTTTGTTTTCATTATTAGATAAATGAGTTTGTGTTATTACACCATCAATACAAGTTCTAAGATGTTCGGCAAGTACTTCAAAGAGTTTTTCATTCGATTTAGTTGTTTCTTACACATATACATGATCAACAGCGTACATAAACGAACAAAACTACCCTCGAAACTTTGATTTCATAAAACAAGTTTTGGTTTCCTCGTTCAAGTTTATAAGATTACGTCATGAAAAGGATGCAGGACCGAATTTGAGTGTATATAATATTGCACTGTGCCATATAATATTCAGTATAAGTGAGGTAAATACTGTAAAAAGTTCATTGAATAAGTCGATTGCTCCAATAATGTTAAGTATTTACTCGTGTATATATATATATATATATATATATATATATATATATATATATATATATATATATATATATATATATATATATATATATATATATATATATATATATATATATATATTGTATTTTAATTTTATTAAAATCGTATTTATGTTGTATTATGTATTGAATGATAATCCCCAACACTTCATTATTCACTCATAATTCACATGCATTCCCCGATTTGTAAGAGGCATCGGGCAGAAGAGGCCTTGGTTTTTTGGACAAAGCTATTTTTATGATCTTGGAGAGTAATGAAGCTCATGAAGATGAGAATATGTGTTTAGTTTGGCTGACTCCTGATGGTGGGTATGGAAAAGTTTCCGACATGGTGACATGGAAGAAGTTAACAATGATATCTTGACAGAAATGAAGGTACTTCCTAAAGACGATTCAAGTACACCAGAGATCCATTCCAATATAGAAGATCCATCATCTTTTCCTTCAAGATGACAAGAATTGCCTAAATGGATAGATTGTCCAGTCTGTCATTTTATTGGTCCTACATCTCAGGACCTACCAGCGCTGTCAGAACGATTCTCTGCTCTGGTCGATTCCCATCCTATCGTAATACTTCGTCGATTTTTTGACGAAATAATGGTATAAGCGTAGACAAACAAATGGTTCGCTATTATGGACACCATTTCTGCAAGATGTTCATAAGAAGCCTATTAGAATTTGCTTCAAAACCTGGGTACTAGCAACAGGGTCAGGTTACCCTATCAGAATTGAAAAGTACATATGACCGCTAATTGGACTGGGATCAAATATTGTTATAAAATTACTAGAAAGTGTTAGGAACCCTGAAGATCACATTGCCTTTTTTGACAATTTCACGTCATACGACTTGATATCGTATTTGTCCAATAAATTATTTCGAGCAACTGGAACGGCCAGGGATAACAGGCTTCTAAAGTGTCATTTTCCTTATAATAAAGCAATTGATGGGGCAGATAATTATTTGACGAGATCTAATGGTAACGTTCTTGCAGTGAAATGAAAGACAACAAACCAGTCACTGTCGTTACAAGTTTTGAAACTATTGAGCCAATACAGCAGTGTACAAGGTGGTCTCAAGAACAAAAGAAACGAGTTGCTATTCCACAACCACAACTCATAAGAGCTTACAACACCTTCAAGGGAGGATTCGATCTCCCTGATCAAGCAATAAGTGATTGTCGGCCAACCATTTCATGGATAAAATGATATAGCCTATTAATTGTGAATTGCCTCTCAGTTTTGAGGGTAGCTGCATGGAACGTCCTTCGGAGTCTTGGAGGAAAGTTGGATCAACTTGGTTTCTGTAGAAATTGTACTTCAACTTCTCAAAAATCCAAGAATAAGTGGACCAAGACCACGACCATCGGGACAAGTAGCAAGAATAAGAGCCCTATCTCATCATCTTGAACCATCGGGAAGCCAAGGATGAAGCATGATCTGCAAAAGGAATTAGAAATTGAAATTTACATTATGCAACATAAGAATCCATAATCATTGTTCCGGGATTTATCATGAAAAACAATTTGTTTTAATAAATATTTTTAGAGAAGGGAATTATTTTTATAATGGGAATTACTTTTATGAATGACTGTTTTTGTTATATATATATATATATATATATATATATATATATATATATATATATATATATATATATATATATATATATATATATATATATATATATATATATATATATATATATATATATATATATATATATATATATATATATATTTATTTATTATAAATATAAAAAATGCTTAAAAATTATTTTTTTTCGAAAAAAATGTTCCCAAATGGTAACATTCGAAAAATTTTTTTAAAAAAACAAAAATTACATTTTTAGAATTTTTTTTCCTAAATCATTAAAAGTACTTAGTAGAAGCAATCTATGTGACCGAAACTATAATTTTTGACCCTGATTTTAAATGGGTTAAATTGAAATTTTTTTAACGTTTTCCTTTCTCCCAAAATTACAACAAACTTTATAAAAAAAAAAAAAAAAAAAAAAAAAAAAAAAAAAAAAAAAAAAAAAAAAAAATTTTACAAAAAAGGAAAGAATTTGAAAGATTTATAATGAAGGAAAAAACTGACATCATTGATTAATGGGAACATAATTAAAAATTAACGAAAAGTTTGTCAAGAAAATACTTTCCATCTTGTTGAGAGTCTCTTGAAAAATGTTTTAATGTTTGGTTTTGTTCCTGATTTCTGATCTAACCTACTGAAGGTAGGCATATATATATATATATATATATATATATATATATATATATATATATATATATATATATATATATATATATATATATATATATATATATATATATATATATATATATATATATATATATATATATATATATATATATATATATATATATATATATATATATATATATATATATATATATATATATATATATATATATATATATATATATATATATATATATATATATATATATATATATATATATATATATATATATATATATATATATATATATATATATATATTGGAAAATTGGAGTTGCCAAACTTGAATTTATTGGCAGTAAAATTACGATTTAAGTCCTCTGATATACTTTAGTTTGCTTTCATAAAAATATAAAATATTATATATATATATATATATATATATATATATATATATATATATATATATATATATATATATATATATATATATATATATATATATATATATATATATATATATATGAAAATTGAACCTATAATTATTAAATGTAATTAACATTTAGAAAATTAAGGGTGGGAACCATTATTTGAGGTACTACACTGATAATGTAAAGAAAAATGAATGCTAAAGTGAAGATGGCAACATAATTCAAAATGGTCATTGAGTAGTGAAAATCAAAAACAGTATTTTGGGTGGGGAATGTGTGTGTGTGTGTGTGTGTGTGTGTGTGTGTGTGTGTGTGTGTGTGTGTGGTTTTTTTTTCTACCCATTAATAAATAATATATTTGAGTCTGTTTTTGCTGATAACTTTAATTTCTATTTTTATCTTGAAAGAAGAGGGAAGAATGAGAAAATTTATTTAAGTTACAAATATAAGGTTGTAAAACCCTTCTATTAGAATGAGAGACTCAAGAGAGATATTCATCTTGAAGAAAGAAAAAAAAACATTTCAAAGAAGAAACAAGCACAGAGTCATTTTCGTTAAATTTATATTATCAAGATGGGTTTACTTTGTAATAAAGATAAGCTACAAATGTAAAACTTCATTCTAAAGCACCTACTGACGATCGCACACAAAAACATGGTCACTTGCAATCTTTTCGTTGTGTTGCGAGGACTCTTCCCCAGTTTTTGCGAAAATTTGATGCTTGTATTTTTGATTGTTGTGAGATCTAATTATCAATTATCAATTCATATTTCCTCGATTTATTATGCTTCGAGAAATAAATTATCTTGAGTAACTCATTCCTTATTAATTAAAAGGTACAGTCGTCAACAGAAGTTCGTTCCTATTAAGCTGGAAATAAATACTTATATAAAATGGAGATCATATCATAAAAGCTCTATTTTGAATAAAAAGAAAATAAAAACATTGGCGGGGCTTAATTGAACTGTGATTGGCTGAACCTGAAATGATCTCCATTTTATATAAATATTTATTTCCAGCTTAATTGGAACGAACTTATGTTAACGACTGTACATGTACCAAAATTAAACAGCGCAGTGGCATAGTAATGAAGAGTTATTTTTCCATGAGAATACAGAAAATCTATCCTTGTGTGCGTTGCCTCTACAACGCAAACCACTGATACAATGAATCCTTTGAAGTAATTCACTTAATAATTTGTTGTAATTATCCGAACACGCAATTTCAATTTTCAGCACCGTTTATGCAGCTTATCTTACATATAACTGTCATTCATTCTATCAATCATATTATGTTCTCATTAATACAGTAATGAGAACATATTGCAAACAAGTCGACAACTCTTCAGTCTTGAATAAAGATTGTGGAATGGGGAGTACAAATCTGATAGGGGGACAAATTGCCTTACGCTTAATTAGCTAGCGTGTTTACCTGTCAAAGCAGTTTAGTGAAGAAAATCTTCCTTCCCTTTCCATAGTTTAATTCTATACCATATTTACTCTCTTCGAGACAATATGTTAATTGCTTACGTTGCGTATATTAACGCAGGAGTGAGGTCACGATGTGTTGTAAATAGACATTTTCCTGAAAGGAATACTTCTAAAGGAATAACGTAATGAAGGCTTCGGGAAAAGGGGTCCGATATCTCTCAATCTACACTATCGTTCCGAAAGATATCAAGTGTTGCATGCCAATGAAGGCAATTATTATCTGCCTCATTCTGAATAAGTAATTTAAAAAGTAAAAATACTCCAAGATTGGTAATTTTTTTTTTTTTTTTTTTTTTTTTTTTTTAACACTGCTCACTGGCTGAGCCCTTTTCTAGGAGGGGGCTGATATATATATATATATATATATATATATATATATATATATATATATATATATATATATATATATATATATATATATATATATATATATATATATATATATATATATATATATATATATATATATATATATATATATATATATATATATATATATATATATATATATATATATATATATATATATATATATATATATATATATATATATATATATATATATATATATATATATATATATATATATATATATATATATATATATATATATATATATACGAATCGAACATTGAAAGAATATAAGTGTAACAATATATTGATTTATTTTTACAACAAATAGAAAACAAAGTGCTATTCTTTGCATTGTTAACACTCTCTCGATTCTTTTACGAGAGTTTCACAAAATGAAAATCTCTGTTAACTATCCCAATGTGGAATGTGTGATCGTACTTAAAATACATAACGAAACAAGATATAAAACCAAAACCTGTTAAAGTCATGCTCTTTTTGCTCAAAATTCACATCATCCTGATTAAAATTCGCAGTCAAAGCCAATGCTTCTTTTGTAGCGAATATATCTCTTGAATCTTAAGGATTACTGAGAATTGATGGCTAATCGACAATGGCTTAAAAGACCTGTAATAAAACTTACAATAAAAGTCTAAGAGATTTGCATATCTTTTCCACACAGAATAACCTTTGCTATATATATATATATATATATATATATATATATATATATATATATATATATATATATATATATATATATATATATATATATATATATATATATATATATAGATTAACCGGATAGTTGCTACAGTGTTCAATAATGAGAAGACTGCAATATTCACAGCGGGAAATGAGAGGCACGTAAAATGTAGTATATTATTTACAAAATAAATTATATCAGGCTTAAGCTTAACCTACCTAGTTAGCTCGCTAATTTCTAAATAATTAGAAAATATGATAAATTCAAGTAAATAGGTAATAATCAAATAAAAAAATAAGTAGCAATAACCAAATGAATACAATATTTACAACAGGAAGATTCGCAATTACTATTTCATTAAAATTCTACACTGGTTAGAATTCTTTTGATGGATCATGCAAGGTTGACACAATTCCGGAGTGGTATGAGGCTGTTTCTTAACATTTTTATAGAAGATTTACTGAATGGAGATCAGCAACGTCAGATGCCACTCAGTACCTTAGGCAAAGCAAAATGACTGATCCAGGAAACAGTCAAATATTTAAATCTGTAACAAGACCAGTACCCAAGCCGGAATTAGCATTGGAAAACACTTCTAGCTGACAGGATAACTTCAGTTCTAGGAATAGGTTTCCCAAGGAATCAACAACAGGATCACCAGAACCAGCAACAGGGTCTACTCTGGAATCACTACCAAAAACAGTGCCGGAACCCGATTCATGGGACGTCTTCAGCTTTAAAATACTTTTCTCTTCAATTCAGAGGCAAGTGAGTTTTCTTGCTTCTTACCAATGGTATTGTTACAAGACAATAATGACTATAATTAAATACCATCCTTATCCTTAACTATTGTTTTTCGATTGTTGGCTGCTGTACAATGTCATCCTCTCACACAACTCTCTCTGAGATATTGGTGACACTAATCTCTAAAAAGAATAGTCACTCTCACTGACCCATTGAAGCTCTTTATTTTGCCATCGTTCTCTTTTCATACTCTAAAATCTTTCTTTGGACATTCTCCAACTCTGGTACTGTTCTTTATCATCTAGTTTTCGGTTGGGCGTAAGTGTTCCTATAAATCTGCATATTGTCCTCCAACTGTTTCTGTTTATTTCTGTGTGTCCATTCTGTCCTATTTTTCTGCAACTTCTTGTTATTCTTCATATATGGACCGTGGTCCATCCTCTGGATTATTTAAAGCATCCAGCAGAGTACAAGCTCCTAATTCTTCTAAGTGTTGTGCGTTTTCTATTCCTATTCCTTAGCTCTTTGGGCTATAGTTGGATCTAGTTCATAGTCACTTCCATCACTTGTCACAACTACAAACGTAAAACTGTGTTCTGAGAACTGTAGTGATTCTTCAAAATCTCTTGTCTGGGTGCCATTAATGTCGATTTTCAAGCTCTTTTTCTGTACCGCTACATCTCTTTTGTTGCAAGCATTTGCTAAAGCATTCTCTTCAGCATTTCGCAGACCTCTTTCAACTTTGATCCGCATCTCTTCTGGATCTCAGCTTTTGAAACAGGTTATTATTTTGTATTCTCTCGTTCATCCTCCTCAACTACTTCTACTTTTGTGTTCTCCAGCTCAGGCCCCATCTCTTTTTTATTAAAATGTTTCAGATACGGGGGTGGATCTTCCCAAATTTTCAGATGTGAATAATGTGCTCTGATTGTCTTGCTTTTCTCTGTGATATCAAATGCCAATCCTCCTGTAATCTCATTAGTAGTTGTGAAAGGACCCTCTTACCGTTCTCCAAGCTTTCTATCCAATGATATATCCACTGTAACGATATTTCCTTTCACCTTGACTTCCACAGAGTAAGGGAATCAGTTCAGGTGGCCTTCTATTGCTGGTCTCTATTAATCGGTACCATTATTCCCTTTTTATACTTCTCTGAAATTAACTCCTCTACTGGTGACATGTTGAGTTCAGATTGTCTCGTGTTATAATAGGTGAGCACTGCTTTAGGCAGACTAACATCTCTGTCTACGTCTTTCTTGACGATGTTCTTGAAAAACTATGCAAAAGTTCTTTCGATTCACGCTCTCTACTGCTACGTTACATGTACACATGATGAATCTCATAGTTTTGCAGTATAACTTCAAACTTATTACTCCTGAATTCCATTCCGTTATCTGTCATAGCTTTATGTGGAGCGCGTAGTCATAATATCGATATCAACCAACTCGAACGAATTCTTTACCTTGGAAATATTACCTGATGATTAATCTTTGTAAGTTGATATTTAGGACATGTTTTTCATATTTCCTGTACCACTGAATACACCTTTGGATGCCATACATACTTTAGAACTACATTCAACAAGTTATCCCTGCCTGTATGTGAAAGGTTACTATGAGCTGTTACACCTACACTAATGAACTGATTGAACTGTACTACTGCCGTAAAATAGTCAGCTACGATTTTCTTCGCTAGAATAAGGCTATTCTTCCGAAGGTTCTCAAGGTGTTGATAAAAATCTTTCAAAAGTGCTCGCATTTCTCAATCATTCGGTTGTTCTTTATTTTCCTATAATACTTTTATAGAGTCCGAACTCTCTTGTAATCGAATTATATCCTCAAACGATATCAAATTTCCATAATCTTTTCTATTTTGAACTAAGACCGTATATGCTTGAACCGTTGTCACAAAAGAGTCACTCATATCATCCAAGTAATTCCCATTTGAAATGATTCCTTCGCCAAAGTCCAACACTTCTTTGAATCCTAATAGGAAATTAATGTCCAACATCAAACATACTGGAATGATTCCATTTTGCTAATGGTAGGGTTACTTGTCAACATTTTGTGTTAATTATGATTACTATTGCTCTTGTACACTCAACTTTTCTTGCGGCAACACCGTTGAGCGTGATATCCACTGTCCACCTTCGCATAATAAACCAAAAATAGTGTACATCATTTATCATTACTTCTTATATTAAGATGATTACCTAGCTGGTATCCGAAAGCGCACATTTACCCGCTTCACCAATACATTAATCTTGCCAGGCAACTCCTCTCAGTAAGTGGTGACACCTGAACCTTGCATTTGTAGACTGATCTCTAGAAATTCGTGTGACAAGTGGCTCAGAAAGTTGTTTTCGTCTTCTCAGGATACTACTTCTTCAGAACTTTCCACATCCTCCAACATGCGGTGCAGCCCTGTTACATCTTCATCATATGGAAGTTCATCTATCTTTTACTAGATGTAAATGCGATATCGTCATCTTTTATGGGATTATAGCGTACTCCACCTAACACCTGCAAATAGATATCCTTCAAGTTTTTCCTCTCTCTTTCTCTTGGACAGATGTATACTTCTGCTCGGGAAGTTCTACGGTGAAGCCAGATCTTGACTCTAAACTGATCACTCGCAGACAGAAACACTTCAGGGATCGGCTCCCTTCCAGGTACTCTCAACGCTCTCAAATACTATAAAGATTTTTCTTCTTTCTCAATCCTATACAACTTTCGCACCATTAAGCTGTTCTACAAGGGTAAATTTCCTTATATGAGCATATGTGTTTCCAAAGGATTTTCATAGGTGAAATTCAAATCTGAAATCAGAAATAAACTATCATTCATAGTTTTTGAGCTATACGAGAATATATGACTAATTTAATTGATATTTTTAAGTCGGTAATAAAGATAGGGAAATTTGTTCAGTAAAAATTGGCAACAGTAGTATAGTACGCACTATTGACTGAAAAAAACTAACTGTCTTTTTAGCAATTGTGTGCAATGTTGCATTCTCAGAGACCTTCTTCACCTTGTTTTGTTGGTTCACGGACCCCCGTGGGCCCCAGGCCTCACGATTCAAACCGATTTCTGTCGGACTGAACCGCAAAAAAAGGGGTCAGGAAAGATGTCAGGTAACCTCCAGATAGCGGTTTGGGGGGTTCACGGGACCTCCTATAGTTCCCTTCATCCGACTTGAGGTCAATTTCGATGGGTCGAACCCCCCTAAAACGGTGTCAGGAAAGAGCGTGAGGTCAATTTGAGCAGAGGGATTTGCAATTACAAATCAAAATTCCTTTAGTCATTTATTTATAGTCAGTCAATAGGGCGTATTATACTACTGGCAATTAATTTTGTATTTCATTTATTTTCATTTTCAGGTGTGGAGATTCCTGTTGCTAGTAAAATTATATTAATAAGTAAGTCATTCTAAAGCGTGTTAAATTAGCATTACTTGAATGGTGCAGACATTACATATCATGTGAGAAAATATACTCATATATATATATATATATATATATATATATATATATATATATATATATATATATATATATATATATATATATATATATATATATATATATATATATATATCTTTTAACAATATTATTCTTACACCTTTAAAATATATGTGAAACTCCATATTTGTCTTTTACGGAAATCTCTTCAACCATAAAAGAAAAAGAGTCAGATTCTAACATAGAGAGTAAGAGAGTGTGAATATGAGCTTCAATTAAACTTGCATTCTTGCTAGATGAAGTGAGTAATGTTTGTTTACATGAAGTATTGTTTTTACATTGTGCGCTATTCAACTTATAGCAATATATCAATTTCAAATAATATATATATATATATATATATATATATATATATATATATATATATATATATATATATATATATATATATATATATATATATATATATATATATATATATATATATATATATATATATATATATATATATATATATATATATATATATATATATATATATATATATATATATCTTCTGGAAAATACGTAATCGTAAAACCTGACAACTTTTGCTATATCTGCGGAGAGTTCACGTTTGCTAGGCATTGAAAAAAAGATTTCGCCCATTTGAAAAAAGGGCTACAAACATTATTTTGGAATAGAACTTGGGGATCAGGAAAAGGACTAGGCAACATATATTTGTTGTGCAACATGCTATGTTAAACTGATAAACTGGTGAATAGGTAGTGGGAACTGCACATTGTACACAGTACCAATGGAATGAAGGGAACAAAATGACCACATTACAGACTGTTACTTTTGCTTGACAAATGTTCATGGTTTTAAGAATCGGAAATCTAAGAGACACATAGTGTACCCCAATTTCCCTTCTGCAATCAGGTCAATCCCACGCTCCACAACTCTTTCAGTACCTACATGACCAGCAAATGAAAACAATGAAGCAGATAATACAGAAAATGTAGCTGAAGAATTGACACTTTCTGAAAAAATGACCAATCATGCCAGGCCACAAGGCTTTTGACTCCACATTTCTTGACACAAGTATATCTGAACGACCTAGTTCGTGATTTATGCCTAAGTAAACTAAACAAGCAGAACTATTAGGTTTGAGATTGCAAGAATGTAATCTATTGCAACCAGACACGAATATAGTAGGGCATCTATAAATGAACGCATTTGTCTTCCTTTTTTTGCAAATGACAACGTGATCATATTCTGCAGTGATGTCTGTGGCTTACATATATACTTTAAACTTTAAATACGAGCCACAGGAGTGGAGATTTTAAATAGATTGCTCAAAATACAGTCTGAAGGGAGTTCTCCTCCACAATGGGAATATAATGCCTTCTGTCTCAGTTGCCTATGCAAAAATAACTAGAGTCATATATTTTGAAAAATATGCTGAAATTAATGCAACATTTTAGCAACAGTTTAGGTGCCATATATATATATATATATATATATATATATATATATATATATATATATATATATATATATATATATATATATATATATATATATATGTGTGTGTGTGTGTGTATGTGTGTGTGTGTGTGTGTGTGTGTTCCGAGAGGGTACGCGGTTTTTAAAGGAGATAACGTTAGAAACATCTTTGTTTCTTTTTAATAATATATTCACTTAATTCTAATTACACTCGCAATAAGATGAATTTATTTTTCTTTTATATTTGCTAATAAAAAGCACCGTAAGTCTCTGTATCCTTATCTTTTTCTGAAGTGATCTTGCAAAATATAATAATAATGAATTGGCAATTAAAATTATGTTAATATTTATGCGATTCGTTAAGGTAAAAGGACGGGAGTCGTTTCCCTAGCTCTATCTTATACCACGCACTGCTTGGCATACCTCGAACAAGTGCTCTCCTATAGGCTATAACACTGGCATGCTACGTCATAGGTGAGGCTTGTTTCTTATTGGCTAATTCGAATGACATTCCTATAAGGCATTATTACATTGATTATAGGATTATTATTTTATATAATGAAACCTTAATAAATTATCTAGAACCCTAGCAGCATCAAGGATTATAACAATGATACAATCTACATAATAAGCCATTTAATAAAATAAGTATTGAGCATAAAGAGAGAATGCCGACGTCATTACAGAATCTTTATTTATTGCTAGCAATACTCAAGGACCTGCTTCGGAAGGAGATAGATTTTTAGGTAACAGAATTCGGTAACAATTATGGACAAGAAACTTGAACAACGCTATTTTTAAAATCAGATGCTAGACGCTGAATATAACAACGTATAGTGGAAAGGAGGAAGAGATTCTGGAGATGATAGAGGTGAAAAGGATTGATGTGATGGGAATGGCGGAGATGCGGATGAGAGGAGAGGAGAGAGGAATATATCTGGGAAGAGAACATGTATTGATATATAATGGGGTGGAGGAGGGAATCAGGAAGCATTGAGATGGTTTTATAGTGGAGCCGAACATGTCACCATACATACAGAGTACAGAAGTAATACATGAGAGACTTGTAAGTTGTACACTTAAAATCAAAGGTAAAAGCAACTTCTACCAAGTATCTAGATGTGGTGATTAAGAAGGTGAGAGAGGATAAAGACGACCTAGCCGGTGATATTTTATCATATGCGAATGATATTTAGTGTTGGAGCGAGGAGGGAGAGAGGCTGAGAGAAGTGGTGATGTGTTTTGCAAATAAGCTTAGAGAGGCGGGATTGACTATGAATACAGAAAAGACTGAGATCATGGTGGTCAGTAGAGAAAAAGGAGATCTACAGCTGAGAATAGTCGTAGATGGGACTGACATAAAGATCGTGGAGAAATATAAGTATCTGGAAAAGAAAAAGGAAATGGGCAGGAGATCATAAGCAAGATAGCTCAGTAAGGAGAAGCTGCGAGAGCAGTGTTTACCATACTGAGAGATAAACGAGTGTGGAAGTGAAGTGAAGAGAGTGATATCTGAGAATGCGTCAACACCGATACTACTATATGGAGCACGACCACAAGGGAAGATTGTAGAATACAGTGGGCGGAGATTTACTATATATATGGGAAAAACCAGTAGGGACAGACAAAGAAACGAATGTATAAGATAGGAGGTTGGGGTGAAAGCCATACTAAAAAAAATGGACGCAGCCAGACTGAAGTGGTGGGGACATCTGGAGAGGACTTAGGAGAGAAGAAGATGGAGAAGAAAGCTGGCCCCGATGACAGGGTCTTGACCCTTTCTGAGATCGTTTGTAATATATATATATATATATATATATATATATATATATATATATATATATATATATATATATATATATATAATATATATATATATATAAGGTAAAAATATGAAACCGGAAAAAATTTCGCAAATATAACAGAATTCAAATTCTTAATGCCGAAGATGGCAATCTTGTATAACGTGTTATTGGTAAAATATAATGACCTTGGTAAGGATCAACACTTGTTTTGCTATCAACATTTTGTGCTGGTACAGAAGATGTGTCGAAATATACAGAGTTTCAAAGAGAAGAAATTGTTTGTGCCCTCCTGGCGATTGAGTCTATGAGCAAAGTTACAATGTTATTTCAAGTTTAGCGAGGTATCGTAACTAAAGTCATGAACAAATATTTTGCTAACACTACAAAACGTCGACTTTCACCCATAAATACACTTCTAAAAGAACTTGAAAGTAAAACGACATCGTCCTGACTAATACTCATTGAAGAGTGAGTGCAAGAGACTGAGAAACTCCTTAGTATATTTAAATTATCTTCCAAAGAAGAACTAGTAATATGATGTTCACTTCACCTTGCAAAAACGTGGAAAATGCTGATAGCATAATTTCATATATATATATATATATATATATATATATATATATATATATATATATATATATATATATATAATATATATATATATATATATATATATATATATATATATATATATATATATATATATATATATATATATATATATATATATATATATATATATATATATATATATATATATATATATATATATATATATAATATATATATATATGGCAAACGAGAGGTCCAGGGTTCGAGGCCTGGCCGGGGCGAGAAATGTGAGCTGTTTCTCCTTGCGCTTAGCTCCGAATGACTCAGTCGTTAAACGAGTACATCAGTGGAGTGCCCTTGATACTGATGGGAATAATCTCCGGCATCCGCGATAGGCCTGGTCCAGCCAGCGGTAACCGCCGTAGGCCCGTGAAACCCTAGGATCTTCCTCGAAAGATCCCACTGACAGGACAATAGTCCTTCCTGGGGGATGAATATATATACATATATATATATATATATATATATATATATATATATATATATATATATATATATATATATATATATATATATATATATATATATATATATATATATATATATATATATATTATATATATATATATATATATATATATATATATTATATATATATATATATATATATATATATATATATATATATATATATATATATATATATATATATATATATATATTATATATATATATATATATATATATATATATATATATATATATATATATATATATATATATATATATATATATATATATATATATATATATATATATATATATATATATATATATATATATATATATATATATATATATATATATATTATATATATATATATATATATATATATATATATATATATATATATATATATATATATATATATATATATATATATATATATATATATATATATATATAATATATATATATATATATATATTATATATATATATATATATATATATATATATATATATATATTATTTTTATCAACTTATTTGTGCATAAAACAAACCATGTTCATTTCCTAATGGTAAAATAATCTTGTGGTTTACGATGACGTTTCAGCGTATTTATTTAAATCCTTACTTTTAGAGGCTGGCTTAGTATTCGTTGATACAGGAATCCAATTAAGATTTAGCTATTTGCAAGCCAACATATTACAATTTGCATGACACATTGAACAGTCAACATTTAAAGCTATGTATTCTCTCTCTCTCTCTCTCTCTCTCTCTCTCTCTCTCTCTCTCTCTCTCTCTCTCTCTCTCTCTCTCTCTCTCTCTCTCTCTCTCTCTCTCTCTCTCTCTCTCTCTCTCTCTCTCTCTCTCTCTCTCTCTCTCTCTCTCTCTCTCTCTCTCTCTCTCTCTCTCTCTCTCTCTCTCTCTCTCTCTCTTCTCTCTCTCTCTCTCTCTCTCTCTCTCTCTCTCTCTCTCTCTCTCTCTCTTCCTATCTCCATCTCTATCTATCTATCTATCTATCTATCTATCTATCTATTTATCCATTG